>CM049814.1:14454070-14558482 GCA_027422405.1 Ptychobarbus kaznakovi | reverse complement strand
TGCTGCGATATGCAAAATGTAGCGGAAAGTGAGGCAGGCAGCACAGAGCAGATGCAGTCTCTGATTAGTTTCTCCAAAAAACACTTACTGAAGATGGGTGTCAGAGTAACAGGCCTCCAGTCATTCAGCATGTGATTTTATTTTTCTTTGGTATGGGCTCAATGGTGGATTTTTTGAAGCATGAGGGACCACAGACAGAGAGAGGGAAAGATTGAAAATGTCTGAAAAACCCCGGCTAGTTGAAATGCGCATGCTTCTGAGCACATGGACTGGGATGCCATCCGAACCCACAGCTTTGCGGATTTCACCATTTGAAGGATCGGGTTACATCCACGAAAGAAATGGAGAGGGGACTCACCTCTTCTGCAGCAGCCATGGTAGCGCTCTCTGTATGGGCGGTGTTGTGAGCCTCGAAACAAGCATAACAAATATTAATCTTGTTTGTTAGAGAGGCGGCAATGTTCACAATAGCTGGTTTATTCCCTTTAAAACTTATGATGTTGTTGATGCCCTGCCACGTGCTTCTTGCATTGTTGGTGTTTAATTGTTCTTCAACTTTGTTTTT
The DNA here is from genome assembly GCA_027422405.1 of Ptychobarbus kaznakovi. Taxonomy (NCBI): domain Eukaryota; kingdom Metazoa; phylum Chordata; class Actinopteri; order Cypriniformes; family Cyprinidae; genus Ptychobarbus; species Ptychobarbus kaznakovi. The sequence goes on along the minus strand of CM049814.1, from coordinate 14,557,917 downwards.
ATATTGTCGTTTGGCGGCTTTTAATGGATCTCCGGAGATCGTAATTGGCTTGTTTTCGATCTTCAGTGTTTCCAGATTTAAAGGCAGATGTCCGCGCTGACAAGGCTGCTTGAACATCGCTGTTAATCCACGTTTTTTGGTTGGGGTAGATGCAGATTGTTTTTGTCGGTACTACGTCCTCTATACACTTTCTGATGAAACATGTTACAGTATCTGAATAAGCCTCTATGTCGTCATCAGACGCTGCCCGGAACATGTCCCAGTCCACGTGATCAAAACAGTCCTGTAGTATAGCGCCAGATTGGTCCGACCAGCATTAAATTATCCTGAGGGCGGGTGCTTCTCGTTTTAGTTTCTACCTATAAGCAGGCAGGAGCATAATGGAAGAGTGATCTGATTTGCCAAATGGTGGGCGGGGGAGTGATTTGTAGGCGTCCCGGAAGGGAGAGTAGCAGTTGTTCAGTACACGATCACCACGCGTGTTGATGGTGATGTGTTGGAAGTATTTTGGAGCTATTGTTCTGAAGTTGGCTTTGTTAAAGTCCCCCGTAACAACAAACACCGCATCTGTGTGCGCAGTTCCCTGCTCACTTATATTCCCATACAGTTCCTTGAGTGCCTGGTCTGTGTTGGCTTGAGGGGGGATGTAAACAGCTGTGATTATGATTGCTGTAAATTCCCTCGGTAGCCAAAGTGGTTGACACAGAAGACACAGAAGCATATGAAACACAGAAGCATATGAAATTCCAGATCAGGGAAGCAGAAGGATTTAATAGAGTGTAGGTTCCTTTCATCACACCACGAGTTGTTGATATAGAAACAGACGCCCCCACCTCTGCTTTTCCCTGTGAGCTTGTGACCCGATGAAACATACCAATTTGCAAAATCAATGGAATGTATAGTTGATATCAAAAACTGGATGACTAGCAATTTCTTACTGTTAATTATTGGACCAAAAACTCTTGCATGTAATAACCTAGATCACTGTCTAATACTTGATGGCTGCTCTGCAAATTATTCGTCATCAGTTACATTTACATTTATGCATTTAGCAGACGCTTTTATCCAAAGCGACTTACATTGCATTCAGGCTATACATTGTTTGTCAATATGTGGAACATAGGTTAACTGACAGTATGTGTTAGTTAGGAACATAGGCATACTTTTGTATGGCAATCTTTCCTTCGAAAAACATGTTTCTAGCATTTGTAAAACTGCATTTTTACATCTTAAAAATATATCTACATTACGACCTATGCTCTCAATGTCAAATGCAGAAACATTCATTCATACGTTCATGACCTCAAGGCTAAATTATTGTAATGCTTTATTGGGTGGTTGCCCTGCGTGTTTAATAAACAAACTCCAGCTGGTTCAAAATGCAGCAGCTAGAGTTCTTACTAGAACCAGGAAGTATGACCACATTAGCCCGGTTTTGTCAACACTGCATGGGTTCCCTATTAAACATTACATACATTTTAAGATATTACTAATTACCTATAAGGCCCTAAATGGTTTGGAACATCAGTATTTAAGTGAGCTCTTACCACATTATAGTCCTTCACGTCCGCAGTGATCTCAAAAACACTGGCCATTTGATAATACATAGAATATCAAAACCAACTGCGGGCGGGAGATCATTTTCCTATTTAGCACCCCACACTCTGGAACAATCTGCCTAACACTGTTCGGGAGGCAGACACACTCTGTCAGTTTAAATCTAGATTAAAAACCCATCTCTTTAACCTGGCTCACACATAATACTCTATTACATTTATATTTTTCAAATCCGTTAAAGGATTGTTTGGCTGCATTAATTAGGTCAACCGGAACTGGGAACACTTCCACTTCCCAAAATGTACTTGTTACATCGTTAGAAGAATGACATCTAAGCTAATATTAGTCTGTTTCTTTCTTATTCCAAGGTCACTGCAGCCACCCGGATCCAGTCCGTATCCAGATCAGATGCTGGATCAGCACCTAGAGATGACCTCTACAGCCCTGAACATCAGGGGAGACCAAAACAACTAGATGAGCCCCATAAACTGATCCCCAGTGAAGACCCTGTCTCCTAGACGGCCATTGGGACAAGACCACAGGAATCAGATTTGTCCTTTGCACAATCGGACTCTGCTGCAGCCTAGATTTTAACAGCTGATTTTGTCTGGCCAAATGATAATGACAGTATTTCGACACACTATTTACCCATCTAAATACTGTAAAGCTGATGTAAAGCCACCCAGCTTTATTTCAAGCTGATGCAAAGCTGCTTTGACAAAATTTGCATTGTTAAAAGCGCTATACAAATAAATAGATGAAAGAAAGAAAGAAAGAGAAAGTCATTCATACAGTTGGTCCTCATTCAGTCACTTTCTCTACATGTGGTGTGCAGCTGAAAGCTGCAGTGGTTGCACGCTACTGCTTTTTGACACAGGAGCTAAAGTGTTATTGCTTAATATGGCCACCTACAATCATTTTTTCTCTGATGTTAAGTTACAACCATCACCTCTGAATCTATGTGGTTATGGCCAATCCAACATTGCAGTGACTGGAGTAGTTAAATTGCCAGTACAATATGAGCGAAAACTTCTACCAGAGTTTCCATTGTACATAATTTAGCATGGCGCTAATATCCTCGGTCTTGACTTGTTCCTTAGCCTTGACTTTTCTCTGAATGACAACAGCATTGCAACTATACTTCAAGTGGACTCAATGGTAGACACAGTTTCCCGCTCTATTCAGTAGTTTAGGCTGCCTCTCTGCTGTTTCCCACAAACCCCTGCTTAACCCAGATTTACCGCCTGTAATCAATCCACTGCGACGAGTGCCTCTTGCACGTCTGGTGGCGTATGTCTCTGCGTTGACCTTCGGGGGCCTAACAAGGCTGTGGTGCCAGACAAATACCCACTGTCGACAACTGAGGAAGTCACAACACTCTTCTGTGGTTCCTCAGCAGAGGTGGACAGTAATGATGTAGTAACTCATTTACTCGAGTACTGTACTTAAGTACACGTTTTGAGTCTCTGTACTTTACTTGAGTATTATTTTTTCTGGAACCTTGCTACTTAAACCTCACTACATTTGAAAGAAAAATATTGTACTTTTTGCTCCCCTACATTTATATAAAGGTCCTCAAGTTGAAAGTCATCATATGTAGCAGTTTTTCCAGTGTGTTCAATTTCAGATTCACTGAACCCTTTTTTCTGCAAAAATTCGTCCTGCGATCTGCCAGGACCTTCCAGTGTTGCCAAGTCTTACAGTATGTCTAAGCATGCACTAACCTGGCAACCTCGGGACCTTCCCCGCAAAAATAATGTAAACGTCTGCGATACTGCACAGCTAAAAGTGCTCTAAAAAGGCACATATTTATAGTGTGGTGTGATTATCTGTGTGTTCACCACATTGATTTTAAAGAGACAACTGTATGTGATGCCTTACATAGGCCGAGTGCTACGATCAAAGATCATGGAAGATAAATGAGCAATATACAGTTCCCTACACCTTGTACATCTACATGACAAAGAAAAATAATAGTTTTATTCTGAGTGAACTCGCATGTGTATGTGTTAACTAATTAGAGCTCTTTGGAAAATTAACCATGTTTTTACTATAGTAACTAGTTAACTATGGTATTTGCAGTAAGATCACAGTATTCACAAATTTACTATTTACTATTAAAAGTAATGCATTACAATATTGTGTTACTTCTGAAAAAAGTAACTCATTCCGTTAGTTACTTTTTATGGAAAGTAATGCATTACATTACTTTTGCATTACTTTCGCGTTACTTTTTAAATATGAGCAGGACTTGATTGTTTGTTTTTAATACAAGAAGTTCTATTTATAGCAAATGTAAAAGCCTTTCACAACAAAAAGGGTAATGAATAAACCTCAGGCTGAAGGAAAAGTAAATTCACGTCTGTACAATAGAACGCAGAAAAAGAAGGTTCAACACTCTTCAGCAATAAAAAAACAAAAACAATGAAGCACAATTGTTAATTTATCTAAAGTCATTTTTGCTTATTAATATGGTTGAACTGGATCATCAAAGGTCAGCAGCAAACACATTGGTTAATAAAATGAGATTATATATATTTGTGTTGTTTAACATATTTAATTATTGCAGGTTTGCGTCATATTCTGAGTTTGCATTTCACTGTTTTAATTCATTTTGATGGATACTGAATCAGTTTTTTTTGCGCGTGGGATGAATTAATACACATTCACATATAGTCTAGATTAGAACTACAGTAAGATCATGTTCACACAGCGCACTGTCAGTCAATAAATGGAAAAAAAAGTAACTGGCGTTACTTTTTTGAAAAAGTAACTCAGATATTTTCTAGTAAATTAAAAAGTAATGCGTTACTTTACTAGTTACTTGAAAAAAGTAATATTATTACGTAACTCCCGTTACTTGTAATGCGTTACCCCCAACACTGGTAACTGTAGTTTAATATTTGTAGCTAAACTATGGCAGTACATTTACATTAAATTTACATTTAGTCATTTAGTAAATCACAAATATTCACTTACAAATGAGGACATTAAAAGCAATCAAAACCAACAAAAGAGCAACAATATGCAAGTGCTATGACAAGTCTTGGTTAGCCTAACACAGTACACGTATAAAGTGTTTTCTTTTATTTTTCTTTTATTTTTTTAATTAGTAGACAGAAGATATAAAAAGGAAACATTGTTTATATATATATATATATACGGAACAAGTAGGTAGAATAGAAAAAAGAAAGCTAGTGTTAGTTTTACAAGAAAAGCTAGCAGTTAGAGAATAAATACGCAATTGATTAGGGGTCAAATGTGTTGGATTTTATTAGTAAAAAGAAGACAGACAGATTAAATAAAATTAGAATAGAGAGTGCTATAATTCAAAAGAATACGAATGGTAGGCTAATATATCCATCAAAAATGGCTGCTACCAGATATAAAACACCTTACTACTCAGGCCTACTGATAAATTGCTGCTAAAACTGGTCAAGGAAGTATATAAATCTGAACATTATTTTATTGTCAAAACAATACACATATTATGTATATGCATAATAAAATATATACATAACTTTTTTTGCAAACAAATAATCAATAAGTAGGTTAAATGATCACACAAGTCAAAATGTTTTACTTCACTTTTTTACAACTTTGGAATCTAAATTGGTAATCGATAAGAATTGAAATCAATAAGCAGAATCAGAATGTATAAAATTAAAACAATACCCAACCCATGCCACATGTTGTGAATCTCACTGATTTCTAAGTATTTTATGAACCTTGATCAGTTGGCAAAATTAAAAAAGATGGTTCTTTGGTGCAACGTGCACACCCATGGCATACTGAGAGAGTATGTTCCAGTTCTCTGAAAAGACTAAAGATACGTTTTCTTTTCAATGTTTGCTTTGTTTGCCTAAAATAAACCATATCATAGCTTTCAATATCTCTTTGAAAAATAATTTTGTAACTTTTAAACAAGTATTAAAATGAGTTCAATGTAGCTGTAGTAGTGTTAATGCCATAAATAAAGGAACACCAAAATATACCCTATTTGTGGAGAGTTTCACTCTTATTTCCAGCCTTAGCTTATGTACACAGTTATTAAAGCTTCACTGTGTCCTAATATGATGCAGCGACAGGCGATACAAGTTAATGTTCCATGTTAATCTAATGCTGTTCCCTTTATTAGTCCACTACTATAGTCCAGTTGAAGGAGTGGATGTGAATTCAGGCACTGAGTGAGCAGAAAGGACTGCCGCTGTTGCATAGTTATTCTTTGCTGTTTAAAAATCATTAGAAAACATAGCAAACTGGCAATTCCAGTAGTAATGGAAATATTTATCTTGAACTCTGTAACTAGCATTTATAATCTTGAATAAACTATTTAACAATCAGTTGAAAATAAATGTATGCCTGTATGATATTATGCTGTCCCCACATTGGACAAGCGATTTGAAAAATAGATGGATAATTCAGCAGTCGGCACCATCCTCTGGCAAGACACAGGAATTAATTTAGAATGACCCTGGTAGTGCATTATTGGGGTTTTATTCAATGTTAAAAGTGTCTAATGGGAGTTTGAATATCATTTTTCATGAACTTTATAGCCAAACTGAAATCAACTATAGGTAAACTCAAATTAAATGAAACATTAAAGCTGTGAACTCATTGTGAGCCAACAAGTGTATTCCATAACAAAAATGGTGTCACTCACTCATTATATACTTTCAATAATGTTAAAAAGGTTTAATATTTATGAGCTAGATAATAAACTTTAGTTTGGTTGGGAGTGCAGTGCACTTCCAGAGAGAACCCACCCACATGCGCTTCTGGTTGCCTTTGATATTTTATTGATTTTGTAGTGTCGCATAGCAGTGTCGTGTTTGGTATGTACAGACAAATTGCTAGTCACCAGTTAGGACACAGCATTACGAGTTCATATTTTTCTGTTCAACTGAAGCTTTTAAAACTGTTTGTACATTCATTTCAGATTTACTTAGCCTCTCAGCCAGCCCTGTTCACGTGTGTATTCATTCATTTATCTGTTTCTTTATTTTTAGTCTTTCCTGCCATTAATAAGTATAGTCCTGCAATGACACATATCCTATAATTTGTACAGCATTATCTAGATAAAATGCCAAGTTGGCTGAATCATGTATCCAATTTGTGGAACAACAATGTCCTCATGAGTTAATTACTCATTATTGATTCTTGTCTCAGACATAAAGATTTAAATCTGCTTAAACATATTCTCCTTCTGAGATCAGCCATAAATGTCCTTCCAAATAACCACTTACGTTGAGTTTAAATGATAAATGATGCCACAAAACTTAAAAACCCCAAACTGACCTCGTGAAAATTACATTAAATTCTGTCATATGGCACAATATACTGTACATTTCTTACTTTTTTATTTTCTCTGAAAACATTCTATTAGCTAACATTGGTCATTTAAACACTCAACCTTCAAAGTGTCAGCTGTATGTTTTGACAAGCTCTTTTTTGTCTTCTTGGGCTGGATACAGGTCATTCAGATGATCAGTGCTGTGGATAAAGACGAGCCTCTCAGCGGTCATCATTTCTATTTCTCTCTTGCTTTCTCTGCTGCCAATAATAACAACTTCACACTCAGAGATAATAAAGGTAAACTCTGCAAACCATGTGAGAATTAAACGTGCTGTTTGTATAATGCATTTGTGACCAAAACATGCAATATTTCAAATGCTGACATTTTCATGGCTGCTACAGGAAACACCCCTGCTGTTAGTTTGATCAGATGGGCTGTTTGTAATTTTTTATTTATTTGCAATTCTGTTTGCTGGTGCAACAAAATATGCTCTTCATCTTTACTGCAGTTTTTTATCAACCGCATTTTAATTCAAATGTGCTTATGACCAGTTTAAATAGGAACCAAACAGTGTTAATTTTTTATTTATTCTTAGTCTTTATCTTGAGACGAAAATGCTTAATAGTCACATTTTAGTCATTTTAGTCTTTCATAGTTTTAGTCGACGAAAAGTCATTGGATTTTTGTCAACTTTTAGTCATTACTTTTAGTCAAACTGCAGTTACCATCATTTATTTTAGTATCTATTTTATATTTAGTATTCAAACAAAAAGAGTCATTAATTCTTCTCTCTTTAGACCAAATCAATTAAGATTGAGACATTTGTATCAAAGATTTAATTTGTATAAACTGGAATACATTTTCATTTTTTATAGAGATACAAATTAAACAGATTTTCTAGATACAACAGGTTTTCTTAAGAAGTATACATTTATTTAACATCTTTTGCTGGTTAACATTGATGACACAGATAATTAGGAAGGCTTTCCAGTTAAGACGGAAGGTATGCATGTAATACATTGACACACATTCAGTTTTCACCCACCTGTTAACGCTCACTTAAGCAATAACCGACTGTATTTACGTAAGATACTCCACACGATAGACATTTAGACTGCTGTGTGTGTATTTGAGCACTGAGAACTGATCGCGTGCTGTAGGAGAACTGAAGAAGTGGAGCGCGTGAGAGAGAGAGCACTTCTATCCCGCCTTCACTAACTTTAAAGTTAATCAACAACGAATTGTGAGTCTTTGGAAAAACAAGACGTCTGGTCACCCAGTCCCTAAGCCTTTGGGTGCTGAGGCCATTGTTTCAGATCGCCAGTTAGTTTTTTGGTAGTCTATCCATCCACTGCGGCTGCCATACTAAGACTAGATATGCAAAGGCCTCTTATCCAATGACAGAGATGCACATTTTGAAAGACAAGACAGTTAACTTAGTCCAGGGGTTCCTGGACCTCATTCCTGGAGTCTCCCCAACACTGCAAATTTTGCATAGCTCCTTTATCAATCACACCTGATTCAACTCATTAGCTCATTAGCAGCAACTCCAAGACCTGAAATAGGTGTGTCAGACAAATGAGAGATGAAAAATGTGCAGTGTTGGGGAGGCTCCAGTAACGTGTTTGGGAAACCCTGGCTTAGCCTATAGAATGTATTTTGAATGTCCGGTAGTCCTCAAATAACATTTTACTCCCATCTTGTCTGATTAACAAAGACGTGGCATAATTTCGTCAAAGTTGTTATCATCAGATATTTGTTTTAGCTCGTCAACGTCTCATCTTAGTCACAGAAAAAGGTTCGTTGACAAATATTTTCCATCGTCGTCTTCGTCGACGAAATTAACACTGGAACCAAATGTCCATTCTAAATGTTATAGTTTTCATCTGTCCTAAATTTCCATTTTAGGTTTTATAGTTCTGATTTATTTTTATACTGTATATAGGAGTACTGAAATCTGCAGTTTGATAATGTACAAAACTTTAGAATATTGTTTAATTTAAAAGCTTATGTTAATTGTCAAGAAAAGCTACATTTCTTATTGCAGCCCTGCAGAATCATACCTACTAATATAATTTAGCTGATACAGAGAGACACAGGCAGAACATTTGTAGAAGATAGATATTTTCAATAATGTTTTTAGTTTAACTTTTCTGTAGGATTACAATCTTTTCCATGGAATGTGGACAAACAGAGCAAAACCGAAGTTGTTATTCAGTGAATCTATTCTATAATTGAGCAAATCCATAGAAAAATCAACCCGACCTGTTTTTTAAAACAGTATCTACCTATTAGCTGAAAATATTAACTTAACATGTATGGATGTTTTTTTTTTTATGCACATTTTGGGTCTCGACAGCCCCAGTCCTCAATATTTGTATTTATTTATTTTAAATTGTTATTATATGGAAAAATGTGGCCAGGATATTAAAGATATTCAGTCTATTGAAGGTACATTTGCAGATAAACGGTGCTAAAATGTGCTAAAAGGAGTGAGAATATTTTATGTTTGCTAAACATAAAATTGAACTCTCAATCCTGGATTTGGTGTCAGGTGACCAATTTTGATCTAATCTAGTTAGTATCACTGTGCTTATTCTAAACCTTTACGCTTGGCCTTTCCTCTCACCTCAGATAACACCGCATCAGTGCTGACAAAGCGTGCTGGTTTCCGGCGGCAGGAGCAGGCGCTGTATCTGTTACCAGTGTTGATTGTGGACAGTGGCAGTCCGGCCTTGAGCAGCACTAACACTCTTTCTGTGCTAGTATGTGACTGCGGTGTTAACGGCGTTCCTCAGGCTTGTGGCCCAATGGCTTTCTCTCTTCCTGCGGGTCTCGGCACTGGAGCTCTGCTCGCTATACTGGGCTGCATCATCACGCTTCTGGGTAAGACTGTGATGGCACAACATCAAGCAGTGTAGAAACTGATTATACAAGAAAAGTGAGGGCAGCTGTCCAGGACATGATACATCTATTTATTGCTGTTTAGTGATATTTGTGATCTCTTTGTTTCACCCACTGCTACTGCATCCTGGAGGTCCTAAGGTATTTGTATGGCGGTCACAAGCCAAATCCTTAGGAATTAGCCTCTAGATGGGAGAAGGGAAGAAACTGCATTTTGACCAATGTGAAGTCCTGTCCTTCCTTGACTTTGTACCATAATTCTTCTTCTAGCCCTCTAAGAGGTGTCTAGCCAGTACCCTAGCATATTTTTCAGATGGCATTGGACAGTCTGCTTATGTTGGTCTACCATGATTAAAATAAAAATGTAGCAAACCTTTGTCCACTGTTGTGGTCAGAGAGGGGATCAGCCATTAAACTAGGCCCTGGAATATGCCATTCACCACATTAGCCACATTAGCCTCACTGCATTTTAATTATGTACACATGGCAGAAGGAGAGACATGAGGCCTGAACATTTACTAATTTCTTATTGATTGCACATGATGGATCATTTGCACAATTGAATTGCAACAATACAGTAAAAAATGTAGAATGGACACAAATGAAGATGAGGCAAGAGTCTGCAAAAGTTTAACGAACAAGGTAATAAATGATGACTGTAGATAATTAACTGATGGATTCAGTGTTGATTACACCATAGTTTTTTTTTGCTGTCGTTGTTTTTTTTTATCTCCAGTCTTCATACTTGATTTCATATGTGACATCCTGCACCTTCAAAACGTTCAAGTGTTTGTGAATGCATTCAAGTCAAGTCACCTTCATTTATACTGGATCCAAGTGACCGCAGTGACCATCTGATCTGGATACAGACTTGATCTAGTGGCTACGGTGACCTCAGAATAAGAACGAAACAGACTAATGTTAGCACAGATGCCGTTCGTAGAAGTGTTCCTGGTTCCGGTTGGTTGACCTAATTAATGCAGTCTAACAATACTTTAACGGATTTGATTAATATACATGTGTTAGTGTGTTATGTGTAAGCCAGGTTAAACAGATGGGTTTTTAATCTAGATTTAAACTGACAGAATGTGTCTGCTTCACGAACAGTGTTAGATAGATTGTTCCAGAATTTCAGAGCTAAATAGGAAAAGGATCTGCCGCCCGCAGTTGATTTTGATATTCTAGGTATTATCAAATGGACAGAGTTTTGATGAGATCATAGCGGATGTGAAGGACAATAATACAATATGAGCTCGCTCAGGTATTGAGGAGCTAAACCATTCAGGACTTTAGATTCAAGATTCATTTTTTTTGTCACATACAAAAAGTTCCTGTTCCTGTGGAGACGCTCACGAGCTATCTGTCCCCTAATGCTGCTTCATCTTTGAAGGCTCTGACTTTGCCCTCCAAGCTGCGCACATCATCAGCGCTGGTGGGAAAGGGGTAAGCGGCGGCAGGTCAGTCTGGTTTGTTTCTGCACACCACGGCGGTAGCCCTGTTCTAGCCAGGCCGAGTATGGTTCTCGGACCTGATTTCTCTCCTCGATGGCTCTCCATGGGAGATTCCCGTCAGGAGGGATCTCCTCTCACAGGCAGGGGGCACCCTTGTGCATCCTCTGCTCGGAGTTGTAGAAGCTGTGGGTGTGGTCCCCTGCCGGTGCACCGTTCCAGGGCCGCTAGCCGCTCTGATTACACCAGAGGCCAGTCTTGAGAGACTGGTTCTCTTAGTAGACTATTTGGCAGCATGGAAACTACTGTCAAATGTGTCTCGGTGGGTCCTGCACACTGTAGAGAGAGGCTACAGAATCCAGTTCGGTTCTCCTCCACCTCGATCCAACAGGGTGGTTCTCACTCTGGTTGACCCCGGGTAGACTCTGGTAATGGAATGAGAAGTAGATACTCTCTTAAGGAAGGAAGCCATTGAGGTGGTTCCTCCTCACGAAAGAGAGTCCGGGTTCTACAGCCGGTACTTCATAGTTTGAAGAAGGATGGATGGTTGTGTCCCATTTTAGATCTGCGTCAGTTGAACCGCTCATCAGCAGACTGAATTTCAAGATGCTCACACTCAAACAGGTTGTGTCTCAGATCAGGTCAAGCTCATCCTTGAGTTTTAACTTTTTAAAATTGGTAAAATGATTTGCGCAGACATAAACTAGTTTAGGTGTATTCGTTGTCGCATTACCATCAAAATCAAAGGCTAATCCACAGCGTCCTCAGTGGCTCTGATGTTTGGAGAATATTAGGACTCTTATATTCTCCTACATCTAACAACAAAACACCTGCACTGCTTACAAGACATTGTTGTTGCTACAGCTGCTCAAGCACAGAGAAAATTACAGACTTCCTACAACTGGCTGAGGGCGGAAATATGCTAATACGTGACAGTACATCAGTGGTCGTGGGAGGGGCCTGAGCAATATGACATCATATTTTCTTGATAACGGTTTAGGTTTTTGGGGGATTAAAAAAAGGAGTTAATGGATTTGAATCATTGAGTGATAAAGGGTAGTTGTGTCTTCGGACTGCCAAGACACATTTTTATTCAAATGAGGATATCCCCGGGCGCTACAATGTCGGCTGCCCACTGCTCCACTTGGATGGGTTAAATGCAGAGAACACATTTCACTCCTCATTATACTCTGTATAATTGTGTATGTGACAAATAAAGCTCATCTGAGCTTAATTTGTATTGTATTTGTATTGTATATTTTGCCTCCAATCTTGATTTAAGTAATGAAGGATTTTGAAAGATTGACCGTAATCAGTGTTGAGCACTACTGTAAGGTTAACCCTGCCTGATTTACATGTTTAAAAAATAATTACCAGTTGAAAACACTGAAATTTCAAAAAGTAATCTAATGTAATCAGTTACATTACTTTAATAAAGTAATTGAAAAATTACACTACTTATTACATTTTAAGAAGGGTAACTTGTAATCTGTAACCTATTACATTTTCAAAGTAACCTTCCCAACACTGGTTAAATATAACAAATAGTTGTGTTTCTGATCGGTTCAAACACTACAGTGTTGTTGCAGTAACCCTGCAACAGTATGAGAGGAACAGTCATTTTGTACATCTGCTTGGCTGAGGAGCTACTGGTATAAAGCTACCATTAGTGGAATTATGACTGAACACCTCAAATTTTCCCCCAAAATTATAATGGTGCAGAGCGTCAGTGTTTTCTCTCACACCATGATAACCCTGTGCAGGGTTTCTCTTATGGGTGTGTGAGTTCACACTGCACGATTTTAGCCACAATTTTCACTCATCGACAGGTTTTACGAAATCACAGACAAATGACCAAAATCTGAGGCAAATTGGTGCTCATTCATGCGAGTGACAATCACAAAGTGTCAATAATCAAAAATGTGATCTGAGAGAATCGCCAACGTGTCGGCACCTGTGAAATATTTGGGATGCTAAATATCTGGACCTGTCTGTGATTCAAAATCCTGCTGTGTGAAATTAGTTCTGACTGAAAAATACATCGGCAATGACGACTTTGAAAAGACTAAGTTCATCACAAGTACAGAGGGCATAAAAGTCTACACACCCCATTAAAATTCTAGTTTTCTGAGATGTATAAATTGATCCAATTAAAATCTTGTCATATCTTTTTCCACATTCAATGTAATATTGGACTAACCCTAAATTTTAAAGCATAAGAAGAAAAATAAAAAAACAGCAGCAAGCCTTTTTGAATAAAATTCTATCAACTATCAACAAGGCACTTGTTACTAAATATTTACTGGGCATATTTAGCCTACGAACCAGAAGGGGGGGGGGGATCCTAAATGTTTTATCAATGCAGTTGTGGTCCCCTTAAGTTTGTTTAACCATTGCACTTTAATTTCCAACATGCAGCATGTCTATTTCTCTTCTAGTTCTGATGCTGTTGATCATGGCAATGAAACACAGACGAAAAACACCTCTTTTCATTGAGGACGAGCGTGATGTGAGGGAGAATATTGTCCGGTATGATGATGAAGGAGGAGGAGAAGAAGATACGGAAGCCTTCGATATGGTCACCCTGCGCAATCTCAATAGCAAACGTGATTCAAAAGTCCAGGATGCCAGTCCAGAAACAGCCTCTGTCAATCCATACTCAGCTTCTGCTACCTCCAGGACATCTTATAAAACAATTACTGACAACATTGTCTTTCAAGAGTTTATATGGGACAGGCTGAAAGTGACTGATGTGGATCCTTCCGCACCACCATACGATTCGCTGCAGACGTACGCATTTGAGGGAAATGGCTCCGTAGCAGAGTCTCTAAGCACGCTAGAATCACCCAGTGCAGATTCAGAGCAGAGTTATAACTACCTCAGCAGCTGGGGGCCACGCTTCAAAAAACTTGCTGACCTGTACGGAAATCTTGAAGGAAGCAGTGTTTTCTCCTAGCGTTTCCTATCAAGGAGAATTTTGGCCTATAAACATCTGAGAACGTAACAACTGTTATTGCTCTAAATGTGTAAAGGCAAAATGTAAGGTCTACATTTTGTTTGTTGCCTTCAACGGATTTGCAGAAACAAAATCATGGTACCAGAGTTAGATTTGGTAGGTGTACTGCAGGTTCCTCAGATTTGGCCATTGCCCTGGAGAGTTTAGTTCCAACCTTAATCAAAGACACCTGAACAAGCCTATTAAGGTCTTAAAAGACCAAACATTTTATCAGATCCAAAAACCAAACAAACGGTGCTAATATTGTGCTGTAGTACTCCCCAAAATCATGACACTAATCCTTATATGCATACAATCTCAGTTGGACAGACAGTGATCCATCTTTTCTGAAATCCATCTTTTCTGGAGCTAATTACTGTATCATTAGCAATCTAAAAAAAATGTATCTGTATTCAAATAAAACCATAAGTGGACTTAAAACAAATAAAGTAGAATCACATGAGCCAGTTTTAAATATAATTATGTTCCCTTCTTCTTCTTTTTCCATATAAATGCCTGGTATGATCCATTACATTTGTTTTTATTATTATAATTCTAACTTTTCTTATATGAGTATATATAATATCTACAATAATACTAATCAATATCTACAATAATACAAAGTTTTAAATACAAGGAAAACATTATTTATTAATTCATTCGTTCATTTTCCAGACCTTGTATAGTTTTTATATCAGGGCAGTCATCCATAAAATCATGTCTGCTTGCCAGATTTAGGAAAGAGGGAGACAGTAATATTGTGTATCATATAGTACAAGTTAATTTAAATAGATAGTAAAAATGTATATGATTCATTATATTATATAGTACTCTTGGCATAGCTCTGATTTCTGAGACACACAGAGACAGTAACACAGTGATTGGTTTACATTCTTTATTTCATGCATAGTGTTTACACTTAATCACTTCAGATTAATCAGTATTGCATAGTGTTTTGAGAGGTTGATGTAAATATTGTGCTTTCTCTGGCTCACATGTTATCCAGTAAACACAAGAGTGTGACTGTCTCGGCGGAATTTTTTTTGTCTTTCAATTATCCGGTAGAATTCGTTATTTGTTTTAAAGCCATTTTCTGTGCCTTTCCAAATAAGGTATAAGCAGATGCCTATCCAGGACAATGTCAGCGTGGACACTGTAAAGTACACTATTACAAGTGCTCATAAATGGCTGTTGAGATGTTATTCTCAACAAAAACTAAGTGGAGGCTTGGACCAGTTAACTGTTTTCATTATATCATAAATTAACAAGCGAGTTAATTACTGTTACGTTCTTAAAGAAAATTACAGATAGGTGAGTTTGATGATGGTTTAAGCTAAACTCTCCAGTGCGTGGCCCTCCAGAGATGCGATTTAGTAAACCTGGCGCACTGTATATAAACCACTGGATACATTTAAGATACATTCATTATGACAGACCTGTAATTTTCTGAACGTCTACATCTTATAATTCCACCTGGTTAAAGCTAAAATATTTTATATTTTGAATTTGTTTTTGAGACTTTCAGATAAGTACTTGTGGAAAGATTTTTGTAAACCTCAGCTTGTCAGTGTTAATGTATAGACTTTAAGCATTCACTTCATTGTGATGTGTAGTTTCAGTAATTATTTACAGCAAAGGTCCCATGGAACAATTTATTTATTCTTCTTCTTCTTATTATTATTATTATTTGTAACATTTAAATATGCTTTAGGAGTATATGCTACTGTATCTAATAAAAAATAGTTTAACCTCCATCATATTAAACACTGTTCAGCAGTCACCGTTTACAAAGATGTACACGATTTCATGAAGCTGCACTGAAATTGATTTGTATAATAAAGTGAAAACTTGCACAGGTATGTGCAATACTGAGGGTTTTATAATTTTGTTGAAAATCACAAGTTTGCAAATGAATGCAGTTTTCTATATGTTTTTTTAAGTGGGGATAAATACCACATTCAAAGCAGATGTGACACAGAGTCCTTGAGAATCCTGGTATCGCAAAAAAAGTGACATCCCTGTTTAACTGCGGGAACAACAAACTTGCCCACTCTTTTAGTTTTACATTTTGAAGAATAAGAATTTAAACATTTTTGAATATCGTTTTTTTAAGCCTATTTAGTGAACAATAAAAAGGACAATTGATTTTCCAATCCCTCTTGGATACCTGCTATTCTTTTGACTGATGGTTGAAAGAGGTCATCTTTGGAAATGTTCTGTTATCAGGTAAAGGAAGATTGTCTTATTGGGAAAAAATATATCTATATACAAATACATTAAATAAGTCCTGGAGCAATACAGAAAAGTATTGGATTGAAAGTCACATGTCTCCTGAGTTTATATTTCAAATCTGAAGAAGATACCATGAGAAATTAGATTTTCCTACATATAGACCCCAACCCCCCACCCACACACACACACACGTTTGAGGAAAAACATTTATTTACCAATTGTATTGAAGAGTTTTACAAACTATTGAACTATTTTAGTCATTATACATACCACTGTATGTTTTTCAATTATACAATTATTATAGACAGAACCTTAGACATCATATAAATAATTTATTGGACCACTAAAATGTACAATAAGAATAATTTGAGTAATAAAATGTAAGAAAAAAAACAAAGTACAACTCGCGTACATACTCTGATTGCCAGACATACATTGATATGGCCAGACATTTACAACAATTGGTGGTAATAGTCAGTAATCTCCCGCTGATGTGCGGTAATACAGATGATTATCATACAGATATGGGCCATAAAGTCCATAATGGCCGATCGGCATTCATAGTGATAGCCGTCATTCAGTCAGAGTAATCACAGCTGATTATCAGCCACACAGATGCTAATCATACAGATAGAGCCACATTCCACACAAAACACAAATATACATATTAAAAATGTAAAAAAAAACTTTTATTTTGTCCAAAAAGCCAATCGCTAAGTTCCGCCCCATCAGATGACAGGTACATCACAGCGTGCGTCACAGCCCTCGTGAGAGAGCGCCAGAACTCCAATAACCTATTTTTAGTTGTTGTTTTTTTTTCTTGGATGGTGGTTGGTGGTCTCATTCTGTGTGTAACACAGTATACTACAAAACCATGTTAATTTTTACAACCAAGTCTCAGTTTTTTTGAGCGTGAACTATTCCATAATGGAGACAAACAATAACTCTCCCTGAAGAAAGGAGACGTAAACAAATGAATATCTGTCCATATAAAAGTGTTATTGTTTTGTTGGACTAAGGTGCTCGATGGGATGTTGTTCCGTGGACCCTTACCTCTCTAACTAAACCGGGATTTACAGCAGTGGATGCCTTTGTGACTCAATATTACACGAAGCTGGTATGTACTGCTTTTTTATTATGGATGTTTTGATGTGTACTGCTTACACAAATTTAGCAAATACATTCCTTATAAGCTTTCCATCGAAAAACAGCGATCTATTGTCGATGCTTGAGGCTTAGACTTTTGGCTCAAGGTCTGAATTTAAAGTCACACCAGAGGTGTTCAGCTGGGATTAGGATTTGGCTTTCTGCAGACCAGCTAAGTTCTTCCACACTGACTGAATCATCATTTCTCTTTGATCCTTGCCTTATACACAGAGACACTGTCATGTTAGAATAGAAAAGAGTCCTGTCCAAACTGTTGCTACAAAATTAGAAGCACACAATTCCCTAGAATATCATTATATGCTTAAACATTAAGATTTGTACTCATAGAAATTACCAAACTAGTCAAACCTTTCATTAGAAGTGGGTGACCCAATACTTTTGGCAATATAGTTTATATATTCTCATATCGCCATAGCAAGTATTAATTATTAGTCTAATGAACACATTTGACTAGCTAGTTGATAAAACCAAAATCTGACCAACACGACTAACTAGTGCTAATGCTATGTTCCCCTTGTTAGTGCTCTTTTTTTACCTGCTGGGACAGGTATGCTTTCCCCCCCCCCCCACAAAAGCAAGATCACTTTGTTTTTATGTTAAAGTCGTGCATAACCATTTCAAGAATTTTGTATGGTTTATACCCAGTAAAACAGCATGTATTTGACCGAAAATACATAATCATCAACAAGCTAACTGTAAAGATAGCACTGTGAATGATGATATAGTTGTCAACAAATGGGATGCTACATTTTATTCAAAATTGAATATTTTAAATATCTAGGATTTTGGCTTTAATAAGATTTCCCCAGGAAACCTGGCATCCTCCACTATTCCTATTCTTTCAAACAGCACTTGAATGTAACATGCTTGTAATCAGGACTTCTGAAATTGTAAATAGAAAATTTTGATAGCACACGTTGGCTGTATTATATCCAGTATTAAAATGTAATTACCCAATTCTAGATGGAGTCATACAGCTGCAGCTCACATGCATGAAAGTGGCATGATTGATGTTTGAACTAGTTGATACAGGAAACCAGCAGTCTAATAAAGATGTTGATTGACAATAAGTATTTGTATAATACTTTATAAATACAAAAATACTAAGATTTAATGTATTTAACCTGTTAAGCTGTACGGGGACACTGGCGACCTGAATGCTCTTTGTTTGCACATGTCATCGTTTACAAATAGATTAAATGAAATGGGACAAAATGAATCTTGACAAGCTATATATCATTCTGAAGGTCTAAGCCTCAAGCCTTGACAATATATTTCTGTTTTTCGACGGAAAGCTTATAAGGAATGTATTTGCTATATTTGTGCAAGCAGTACACCACAAAACATCCATATTAAAAATAAAATTACTTACCAGCTTTGTGTAATATTGCGTCACAAACACATCCACTGCTGTAAATCATGGTTTAGTTAGAGGTAATAGTCCATTGAACAACATCACATCGAGTAGTTAGTCCAACGAAGCAATAACCTTGTTATATGGACAGATATTGCTTTGTTTACGTCTCCTTTCTTCATGGACAGTTATTGATTGTATCCGTTCTGGAATAGCTAACGCTAAAAAAAAAACCTCCATCTTGGTTGTTAAAAACCACATGGTTTGTAGTATACAGTGTTACACACAGAATGAGACCACCCCCCCCCCCCCAAAAAAAGTGAAAAATAAAAGTGGAAAATTGTTTATTTGAATTCTCGCCCTCTCTCCCGAGGGCTGTGACGCACGCTGTGACACATTTTTTATTTTAATAGATCAGGCCCTTTCTGACAGAGCATGCTGCACAACTTCTTGTCCAGGCCCTTGTCATTTCTAGGCTGGACTACTGCAATGCTCTTCTGGCTGGACTTCCATCAAACACAATCAAACCTCTACAAATGATTCAGAATGCAGCGGCACGACTGGTCTTCAACGAGCCCAAAAGAGCACATGTCACACCTCTCTTTGTCTCCTTGCACTGGCTACCAGTTGCAGCTCGCATCCAGTTCAAGACACTTATGACTGCATATAGAACAACCACAGGGTCAGCACCCACCTACTTCCACTCACTATTACAAATCTACATCCCTTCCAGAAGTCTAAGATCTGCTAGTGAGCGACGCCTCGTGGTACCATCACAGAGAGGCTCAAAATCACTCTCCAGAACATTCTCGTTCACCATTCCTGGCTGGTGGAATGATCTTCCCACCCCCATCCAGAATGCTGGATCCCTTTCAATCTTCAAGCAACAACTGAAAACTCATCTTTTTCAACACTACTTGACTTCATCATAAAAAAAAAATATATATATATTTTTCTATATCTTCATCTTTCTCTTTACCTTTCTCTCCTTCCCTTGCTAGCTTGTATTTATTTGAACAATGCCTAAGACTTGGTGTTAGGGGCACTTCCTCTGTCTGTTTGCCTCTTCAAGATTAATCGCTTTATGTATTCCCCAATTGTAAGTCACTTTGGATAAAAGCGTCTGCAAAATGACTAAATGTAAATGAAAATGTAATTTGAATAAAGAAATAATCAGAAACAATCTCACAAAAAATGTTAGCAAACATATAGGGAACAAAGACTTCAGGGGAGAGCTAGGCCAAAATAACAAACTAAACCAAACTAAACCAAAAATATTTATAAACGACCTGGAAAGATAATCCCCAAAAAATAAAGTACACAAATCTTCCCTCTCTTCCTATCTACCAATAACCAGGAGAAAGAGGAGAAGTACAAACAAAAATGGCACTCACCCCCTACGTTCCCTAAAATAAAGAAAAACATCAAACAACAATATTAAATACAGTTAACATTAAACAATAATAATCAAATGGTTCTCAACAACTTCAGATCTCTTTCTACTTAAGAACACTTCCTCCCGTCATCATCCAATCACCGCAGGCATCACCGATTGAACACACAACACAACACACACATATAAACAATTACAAAACACATTAAATACATCATTGGATGTAACAATATATGTGTATGTGTGTTTTGTGGGGAACGGGGCTTTATCTGTATGATTAGCATCTGTGTGGCTGATATCAGCTGTGATTACTCTGACTGAATGAGGGCTATCAATATAAATGCAGATGGGACGTTATAGACTATATGGCCCATATCTGTATGATTATCATCTGAATAACCCCGCTCATCAGTGTGTCATTATTAATAGCAATCAGTGTGAATGTTTAGCCATATCACTCTGTGTCTGGCAATCAGAGTATGTACTAGCCTATGTACAAAGGATTTTTTTCTTTATTTCTTTTTATTACTCAAAATATTCTTATTGTATTTTTTTTTGGTCGAATAAATCACTTATATGATGTCTAATATTATGTCTATAATAATTTTATAATTGAAAAACATACAGTGGTATGAATACAGACTAAAATAGTTTGTAGAAATCTTCAATATATTTGGTAAACAAATATTTTTCCTCAAACATGTGTGTGTTTGTGGGGGGGGGTCTATTTATAGCCTCAGGAAAATAAAATTGTTCATGATATCTTCTTCAGATTGGAAATATAAACTCATGAGACATGTGCCTTTCAAACCATTACTTTTCTGGATTGCTCCAGGATTTATTTCATATATTTTTATATAAAATACAATTATAATTTTTTTTAATTCAGTGTGGTATACTTTTTTTCAAGGCACTTCAGTCTCTATAACTTTTTATCTTTTTGAGCATTATCAACTCTGGATGATGGATAGTAAAGCCCAAAAGAGTCCTCTTTACAAATACACCAAAATTGTGTATGCAGCACACTGAAGTCAGGAAATTTTATTATTTTAAGATTGGGATGTCTTTTTCAACTGTGAGTCCAGCAATCCCAAAATGGGTGGTGCTGGCTAACAGGTTAAATACAAAATACATTAGATTTTTTTCACATGTATTTAAATAAAAAATAAAAAATGTGTTTTGTATCTCAAATACGTATTTTAAATACATGTATTTGAAATACTGCCATCCCTGGCAGCAGCATTGTTTCTTACATGCTCACAGCAGCATGTTGTGGATGTATTGGTAGTAGCAAGTCTCGGTACTTGCTCTGCCACAGCAGAAGCAGAAGTGTAGCAGATCTATTCCGCCAAGACCAAACACATTCACATTGTCATGTACATTACAATACCAATCTCTCCGAGAGTTATCATGACAGAATTATATTTATGTGTATATTTAGATTTAGAATAATGGCCTGGTCTATTTTTAGATAATTACTGGCTGATTGTACATCACCATATACTTCTCTCTTCAGCATGGGAGAGGTGGAGGAAGATGTTTTTGGGGGGTGCTGCACAATCTCGTCTACTGGACCTGTCTCAGGGAGGACGAGACTAGTGCGAGCGGCTGGCATCCCGGCGGTCTGAGCGGTTCTTTCACTGTCTGCTTTTGTTCTGGTGATGGCAGATGCCATTTTGTGTGTCTGGCCATACACACTTCTCCCGAGGTGGCAGCAATCACTGCAGAATCTCCCAAAGAGGCCGTCCCTGAACCCCTGGTCTCAACCCTGGCAGCCTATTCTGCCTGGTACCTCTCAAGTAAATATGCATGTGGATACGGCCAAAAATATCCTCACCCGACATATATATAACTCCATATCTCCTTCCTTAATGAGCTAACTAACTTCTATGTTCGCTTTGAAAGGGATAAACAAGAACTGACAAACAAAACGGTTTTGGTAGGTTTTGTGTGGTTTTGGTTGAGTTCATGTTGGTTTTACTTGGTTTTCAGGTGTTTTTGGTAGATTTTGTGTGGTTTTGGTTGGGTTCCCGTTCTTGTGGGGATGATATCGGCCTGGTTTCCCTTACCAAAATGTAGTCTATTTCAAGTTTATTTTATTAAGTATACTTAAGTAAAGATTTTAAGTAACATTTTTAAGTATACTTTATATAGTTAGTCTACACATATCAGTGTATTTGTAGTATAATTGTAAGTGTACTATTTCAATACTCATTGGGACTAAATTGGCCCACTGTCTGGTATATGGAAGTTTACTTTTAAGTATAACAGTAGTAAACATTGAGTACACAGCTAGTTTACGTCAAAGATTTTAGCTTGTACTGCAACTATGCTAAAAGTGAACTTAAAGATTTACTGATAGTTTCCTAATTAAATACTTGTAGTAGCATTTTTAGTACACTTTGAAGTATAGTCTGAGTAATCTACTAGTTTAGTAGTTTTGTACTGAAAGTAAAGTCGTAAGTTTTTTTAAGTGAACTTTACATCATACTTTAATTATACTACTATGTCCCTTTTTATGTATTCCTTTGTATACATTTTTTATATTATTAACTGAATATGCAAAACAAAAGAAAGAACATATCTGCTTGTAAAAAAATTGTGCACTATTGCATTCTTTTTTTAAACACTTGAATGTGGGTAAGTTTCATAAATAAAAAATAAAGAAATAAACAACATTTTGAACAAAATTCTGAAAAAAATAATTGGATATAGAATGATATTAAAAATGGATAATCAACACCCCAAAGCTTGACAGTCATTATTACCTCTTTATTGGTGACATTTTATTCCATATAGTTTTGATGCTGTTTTATGTCAGGTGATCATGTTAGATTACAGCAATGTCCCAATCTGGAGTGTACAGACTCCGGAGGGCACTTTTAAAGTGCGATTGCATCACAGCGGCGCAACGAATGCTGTCCCAATCTTGAGTGTACAGACTCCAGGGGGCGCATTTGAAGTGTGATTGCATCACAGCATCACAACGTAAGCTGTCCCAATTCAGAATTCACACTCCGAAGACCACATTCCGTGGCCAATTGAGTCAACGCAGCGCGACGAAGGCTGCCGTAATTCGAAAGCGACCTCAAATGCGCCCTCCGTTTCCCAGCAAAATGAAGTGTACATCTGATGGACACTTCCCACCCAACCATATGCCAGAATCACTTACGC
Source organism: Ptychobarbus kaznakovi (assembly GCA_027422405.1). Lineage (NCBI taxonomy): Eukaryota > Metazoa > Chordata > Actinopteri > Cypriniformes > Cyprinidae > Ptychobarbus > Ptychobarbus kaznakovi. Next base: position 14,534,397 of record CM049814.1, on the reverse strand, counting down.
TCAGATGACGATGGAATTTATATTCATAGAACACGGCGGATGAGAGTTCTGTGGGGAATTCACATTGAAATGTAAGTGTTGTGTTTTCATTTGCTCAAATACCTAGCGAAAGTGTTGAAAGCCAGGGTTTTTACACCAATCCCACAAACAATAAGACAACCAGTATATAAAGCAATAGTCTTTCCCTTTGTTGTGTTTTTGTAGTGCCATCATGCAATATTTGTCTACAAATGTTTTAACCAAACTTTAACACATCAGTATTTTGAATGCATGTCCTGCTGTGTCATATTTTATAATGTTACGATTGCAAACATGTCTTTATATTTTTCATAAGGGTTTCCATTTTATCTTGTTTTAGGACTATTCTGGAGAAAATACAGATTTTTGTGGAAATTCATTGTGCTGTTGTTGTTGAGAGCCATGGTTTATTTGCTCTGGCTTAGAATTGCAAGTTTCCTGGGACAGGTGAGGGAGCAAGTGGGTATCCCGGGACAGGTGAGGGAGTGAGTGAAAGCTGGTGGAGCAACTCAGGGAGGACATCCAACTCCAGAGAGAGAGACAGAGGAGAGAAGAGCAGCGAGAGACTGATTACTCTTCTTTGGAGACTGGTTAACAAATAAATTATTAGCCATTCTCTATTAGACAAGAGAAAACATTGGGGAAAATGGGTACATTGCAATTTTTCATCTTTTTTTTTAAATGTCACATTGTCAACGAAACAACCTGATTTCTGCAGTTTAGTTTTGTGATGTAAGTAAAAAATTAAATGAATAAGTTGTACTGTATATTGTAATTTATTTGTAAATGAGTCTGATTACTTCCTGTACATTTACATTTTTTATGCATATTCATGTGTAAATAAAAGATAATTAATTATTTATATTGTTATTTTTTTAATGCAGCTTATAATTTTTTTAACAAAAAATTATTCTATACCTTTATTTTTTGTCCTGTAAATAATTTTTTTAAACACATTAAAACAAACTGTTGTATACATTAATGGATGTACTTTTTACAACTATTTACAACATAACTTAGGTTTAACATCAGTAAAACAACATCTGTTTTAAGCCCAGCCCTACCTCCAGGTCCTCTGGGTTCTTCAGGAGGTGACTCTCTTGGTGAATGGCCAGCACCTCCTCAGTGACTCGGAGGACAATGTGGTGGACAGTGGAACGAAGCATGTCGAACACTCTGGAGACCACTCTGTATGATGTAACACTGGCCTGACAGAAGATAAACACCAGGTTCTGAATTGTGGAACCCCATCCGTGTCATCGTTCACTTCTCAGAAGATCCAATAGCACTGTCAGGTCCTCTCTGCTCAGCCCAAAACCATTAAAAACCTGTCCAGTGCTGGCACATTCAGGTTTATCCTGCAGTACATTGGTCTGGTCTGATTTAGTGAAATAAAAAAAAGAGAAATTGTTTAGAGCTTTGACAAAGTAATTAGTAAAATTAACAGTGACGTACTTTGGTAAACTTCTTTTTGTCAAGTCAAGTCAAGTTACCTTTATTTATATAGCACTTTTAACAATACAAATTGTGTCAAAGCAACTGCACAATATCAAAATAGGAACATTTTTGAGTTAAAGGCATTTCATTTTTTAATTCAGTGATGTCATTGTTGCTCAGTTCAGTTTAAATAGTATCCGTGCAGTCAAGTCGGTAATATTGCTGGAAATGAAGTGTCCCCAACTAAGCAAGCCAGAGGCGACAACGGCAAGGAACCAAAAATCCATCGGTGACAGAACAGAGAAAAAAACCTTGGGAGAAACCAGGCTTTGTCAGGGGGCCAGTTCCCCTCTGGCCAGATGAACGAGTAGTTTGTTCCAACTGCAGCAAAGTCAGTGTAAGGGCTCCACTGGTTCCAGTGGTCTTTTCCCGATGGCTGTCTAGGTGACGAGGTCCTCACTGGAGATCTAGGTGCCCTGGTCTCCGCTGACATTCATAGCTGTAGAGGTCGTCTCTAGGTGATGAACCACCATTTGATCTGGATACGGACTGGATCTTTTGACTGCAGTGATCATCTGGGCTGGATAAGGACCGGATCGGGTGGCCACGGTGACCTCGGAATAAAAAAAGCAAAAGTCTAATATTAGCGTAGATATCATTCTTCTTACGATGTGTTTTATGGGATGTTTTCCCGGGTTCCAGTTGACCTGATTAATGCAGCCTAACAATCCTTTAACAGATTTGAATATTAGAAGCATATTAGTGTGTTAAGTGAACGCTGTAACTGTAGTCTGTAACTACTAATACCATATTGGGGAAAAACTACTAATCATATTTAAAACATTTGTTAAATGGATAGTTCACCCAAAAATGAAAATACCAAACATGGAAAAACTTGAGGGTGAGTAAATGATTGCAGAATTTTCATTATTGGGTGAACTATCCTTTAAGTACATTTACATTTACATTTATTAATTTAGCAGGCGCTTTTATCCAAAGCGACTTACAATTGAGGAATACAATAAGCGATACATTATAAAGAGGCAAACAGACACAGGTGCTTGTAATGCAAATTTCTAGGCATTGTTCAGAGCAAAATCTAGCTAGACAGTGAGAGGTTAAGGGAAAGAGACCAAAGTTAAGGAAAGAGAATGAAGTAATACGTTTTCTTTAGTTTTTCTTTTAGACAAATTCAAGTGATGACGGAAGAGATAAGCTTTCATGTGTCGCTTGAAAATGGTCAGGGATACAGCATTCCGGATGGCGGTGGGAAGTTCATTCCACCAGCCAGGAACAGTGAATGAAAAAGTTCTGGAGAGAGATGCTGTGCCTCTCTGTGATGGCACCATGAGGCGATGCTCGGCCGCAGATATCAGACTTCTTGAGGGGATGTAGATTGTTATAAGTGAGTGGAAGTAGGAGGGTGCTGAGCCTGTGGCTGTTCTATATGCAAGCATCAGTGTCTTGAACTGGATGCGAGCTGCAACCGGGAGCCAGTGCAGGGAGATAAAGAGAGGTGTAACATGGGCTCTTTTGGGTTCGCTGAAGACCAGTCATGCTGCTGCATTCTGAATCATCTGTAAAGGTTTGATTGTACATGATGGAAGTCCAGCTAGAAGAGCATTGCAGTAGTCCAGTCTAGAAATGACAAGGGCCTGGACAAGAAGTTGAGCTGCATGCTGCGTATGGAAGGGCCTTAAGAAAGTAAAAGTATTATCTTTACCCGGGCGCCGCAACGTTGGCTATCCACTGCTCCAAGTGTGTGTGCACTTGGATGGGTTAAATGCAGAGAACACATTTCACTGCTGGTCATACTCTGTATAATTGTGTATGTGACAAATAAAAAAAAATATTCTTCCTTCTTATTCTTTATTCTATTGAGAGTAAAAGGAAAGGTATACAGTATTGTTCTGAAACAAAATTGTAAGGATGGTTTGGCATAAATATTACTGCTGCACTACTGTGAATGTTGCATTTGACTTAAGAATATGTTCAAGGTTGTTAAATTTAAAGTTGCCTACTTCATATTCTGCTGGGTAGTTTAATCTACAAAAATGCATTATGTTGTAAAAGACCACATATTTATAGTGTTGCTGTCCTGTGAGAAAAAAAAATGTATTACTGAACATTGAGCTGAACAATGCTGTTTTTTTATTCACAGTTTTATTTTTACAAACCTGTCTACATATGATCACTCTTGTCAAGACAATAAACTATATAAAACCGCACCTTTGTAAGATATCAGTCAGCATTTTAACTGCTGTGTGTGTGTGTATGTGTGTTGTAGTTTTTCATGTGTATCATTACGTTATTCAAGTAAGTTCCAAGCCAATACCTGCATTTAAAGTTATAATCTGGACGCAACAAACCCTGGATTAAACATTCCTACCATCTACCATCTTCTCCATTGTGATATAAAAAAAATATATATATGTTTTTTTTTGGAGGCGTGGCCTTCGAAGTCCGTACACTCCGGAGTCTGCACACTCCAGATTGGGACACAGTTTACATGTGGAATCATCTGTTGTTTCGGTTTCTTCACTTCTGTTTTGGAAATCCTGTAAATAAGATGTTTAATAGCGCCCCCTAACATATAACAATGAAAACACGGATTCTAAGAGCACAAGAATAGCTCAAATATGTTAGAATTTAAGTATATGTCAAGTATACTTAAATTTCATTGTAAGTATATTTCTGAGAAGTACATAAAGCCCATTTCTGAGAAGAACATGAAAAGTAGACTAAAAGTATACTTTCCTATTTTTGTTTAAAATAAGTATACCAATAGCACACTTAAATAAACTTATTTTTCATAAGGGTTGCTATTAATTTTAAAAGGGAAGTCTAGTAGAAGCTTGATGCTCTGCATCCGCTAGTCTCAACCCTCGACTTTTGACCTTTCCTGGTGGTTGTGGACTGTTTTCTCTATCGTTTTTGGACCTCTGTCTACGGGCTTTTTTTTCCATATTATTCACCCTATCTTCCATTTGGACCTGAACTTTTCATGGACATTGGTTTAATCCAATATGCTAGCCCCTTTTTTTCACTCCTACTTCCATTTCTTATGGACGTTTTTGATAGTTTTCTCAGGTTTTCCAGTCCCTATCCACTTTCTCTGCATTTTACTTCACTCTTCATGGACCCCTTCACTTTTCATGGACAGTGTGGAGGTTTTATCCAATCTCTCACCCCATTTTGCTTATCTTATGGACGTTTTTGATAGATTCCTCAGGTTTTCCTGCCCTCCATCCCCTTTCTCTGTATTTCACTTCACTCTTGATGGACCCCTTCACTTTTATGGACATCTTGTAGGTTCTGATTTATGGAGGTATCACTTCACTTTGATCTTGATGCTTCGCTATTGATAGCCCTTCACCTTTTATGGACATTGGTTCATAAAAATGGTTTGATGATGGTTTCTTCACAATATTTTAACCCCCTTTTCAGTCCTGATTTCAAATTTTGGGAGGAATCAGGATGTTTTTCTTGATGGTCAGATCACTTTACTTTGCTTTCTCATGTCTTATTTATTTCACCCTAGTTCTGGTGACCCAGTTTATTGTCATCTGTTCCTCCCTTGACAGAAAATATTTCACAAACCTGTAACAGTTCCATGGACCGTACAATGTTTCAATAGGTGTAGTTTTCATCCTCGACACCAGGGGGTTCTAGTGTGCTCCCTGGGTGTGATAAAAGGTGAGGAAGTGGTAGAATGAGAGAGAGGACAGCATGGTGTGCCTTGTGTTCCTACTCTTTCCTGAGAGATAATCCTTGTTGAGAAACTAAGTTGTTTGCTGCTCAATTAAGGATTTTTGTTTATGGGCTGCCTTTCCTTGTTCATCGGCTCATGCTATGGGAATAATGTGGAGGTGCTATCATTGAAGAAAAGATTGATGTGCAAGGGCACATTGAATATTTCCTACGTTCTGTGTCTGGACTTCATCACAAATATAAGCATTCTTTCCCCTGATGAGATTTTCTTTGTATAAATATTTGTGATGTATGACCATTGTTTGTACTGATATAATTTGACAAGGTCTGCTCAAAATGGATTATCCATGTATGGTTTAAATGAGCATATCTTACGTTTACATATAAACATGAACTTAATGAACAAACAGGTTTGGGAAAATTCTTTATTGGCGTAGCAGAGTATAATGTGAAGTAAAACAGTTGATCCCTCCTTCATAAATTTGTATAGCTGTTTCTTTGTTTGAGAGACAAAGAATTAGTTATAACCCATAGACCTTACTTTTGAGTACACGGATGAGGGGCTTGACTATCTCTATGGAGACGTGTTCAATGGGGCATGTAGTGAGAACACAAAAAATTGCTTAACACATTCTAATCCATCATCCACAAAAGACAGGATGTGTCGGAAAGTTCTGGACAGTTTATCAGATCTTTAAGTTCGATGACAACGCCATCAGTGTCATAATCTGAGTTAATTGTGTCCTTTGCTTGGGTGACAGTAGTGGGGAAAAGAGGGATGTGGACATCCTCATCTCTGAAGAATGCTTCTACAGTGTTGAGGCTGATCTCTTAAACATTTGTTGCATGACAGCAGAATGCAAGAGCCCACACCCAGTGTTCTGCACTGAGATGCGAGGGCCAACGCAGCACAAATACTAAATGCATGTCTTGGATGTCTTTGCTGAAAAATTGAAATCACTACCGTCAGTAGACATGCAACGTCCAACTGTGAGGAAGGCCAACCTGAACGACTTGGGACTTGTGCATGTTCTACTGCACAACCAATCATTCATACTGGAGATACCAATGCAGGAAATCCAACAGGCTGACCCGACCCAAAAAATATTAATCTTTCTGACGAAAAGACGAAAGAACACTGGAAATTTCATCCCTGGTGAGCCAAAAAGGTATACGCTCCATCATATACAACGCTCCATTCACCCTCTCTGAAAAAGATCAAAGCACTGACCTAATGTGGTCGAGGTATGGACCCCAGGATGTTGTCGGACAAAAGGGAACACTTCTGTGCTTCTAGAAGTCATAGATCCTCTTTTGGCTATTATTAATTCGTCATTGTCATTAGGGTATTTCCCCAAAGCTTTTAAATTGGCTGTTATTAAGCCTCTCATTAAAAAAAACACAACTTGACCCCAAAGATTTTGTTAATTACAGACCGATCTCGAATCTCCTTTTTCTGTCAGAGATACTAGAAAAGGTAGCATCCTCACACTTATATTCCTTCTTACAGAAAAATTATATCTGTGAGGATTTAGACTATCTCATAGTACTGGGATTGCTCTCATTAGAGTGACAAATTACCTGCTCTTATCATCTGATCGTGGTTGTATCTCTCTATTAGTGCTCCTGGATCTTAGTGCTGCGTTCGAAACTATCAATCACAACATTCTTTTGAATAGACTTGAAAACTCTGTTGGCATTATTGGAAGTGCATTGGCATGGTTCAAATCGTAATTATCTGACCGCCATCAATTCGTAGCAGTGAATGAAGAGGTATCATATCGATCCCAAGTGCAGCATGGAGTACCTCAAGACTCAGTACTAGGGCCATTACTTTTCACGCTTTACATGTTACCCTTGGGAAATATCATCAGGAAACATGGGGTTAGCTTTCACTGTTATGCTGATGATACTCAGCTCTATATTTCTTCCCGGCCCAGTGAAACACACCAAATTCAGAAATGTATGGAATGCATAGTCGATATAAAAAACTGGATGACGAATAATTTCTTACTACTAAATTCTGAAAAAACAGAGGTGTTAATTATCGGACCTAAAAAACACACAAGTAATAACCTAGAACACTGTCTAACACTTGATGGCTGCTCTCTCGATTCTTCATCATCAGTCAGGAACGTAGGTGTGCTATTTGATAGCAATCTCTCCTTTGACAGCCCCGTTTCTAGCATTTGTAAAACAAAATTTTTTCATCTTAAAAATATTTCTAAACTTAGACCTATGCTCTCAATGTCAAATATAGAAATGTTAATTCATGCATTTATGACCGCAATGTTAGATTATTGTAATGCTTTATTAGGTGGTTGTTCTGCATGCTTAAAAAACAAACTACAGATGGTCCAAAATGCAGCAGCTAGAGTTCTTACTAGAACCAGAAGTAGGACCACATTAGGCCGGTTATGTCTACATTGTACTGGCTCCCTATTAAACATCGTATAGATTTTAAAATCTTGTTAATTACTTATAAAGTTATTCAATAACAGATGCAAACAATAACTCTCCCTGAAGAAACGAGACGTAAACAAAGGAATATACATCCATATAGAAACGTTATTGTTTTGTTGGACTAAAGTTCTCTATGGGATGTTGTTCCATGGACCCTTACCTCTCTAACTAAACCGGGATTTACAGCAGTCGATGCGTTTGTGACTCAATATTACACGAAGCTGGCATGTACTGCTTTTTTATTATGGATGTTTTGATGTGTACTGCTTAAACAAATTTTGCAAATACATTCCTTATATTCTTTCCATCCAAAAATAGCAATCTATTGTCGAAGCTTGAGGCTTAGACCTTCAAAATGATATATAGTTTTTCAAGATTAATTTTGTCACGTTTATTTTAATATATTCGTAAACAATGACATGTGCAAACAGAGAGCATTCAGTGCGCTGGCGTCCTGGTGCTATGTAACAGGTTAACATAATTTTAGTACTGATCAATCATCAAACTAATTAAAATAATATTATAATAAAATAAAATTGAAATCAATGAAAAATTATAAGATTTGACAACATGTCATGTTGGATGCAGCGTTCCAGACAAGGTCGGAAGAGGGAACGCTAGTTACATTTGTAACTGTGCTTCTGTGAATTCTGGATGACCTTCAGAGGCGGTGCTAAGCACTAGTGGATAATTATTGGACCAGCTAGATAGGTCGAAAAAATAGCAACAAAGTGAAGTCAGGACGCCGACCGAGATGCGAGGATATAAACCACAGCAGCTCGATGCCCAGCCTCGGAATGCTTTCTCGCGCATTCCAAATGAAGGGAAATTCTGGAGGTCATCCGGAATTCACAGAACCACCGTTACAAACGTGACTAGTGTTCTGTTTCATTCCTCCTGATTGCCAGAGGCGGTGCTAAGCACTAGTGGATGACACATACCAACACAGTCATGAGGAATGCCACCCACCTGCAAACATCAGGGACCTTCCAGAAGGACTTCAGAATTCCCATCATGGGAATCAGCCATGTTCAACTTGTAGAACCGTGCAAAGGTACATGCAAAAGACCAGGTAGCAGCTGCATGACTTTCGCCAAGGAAACTCGCCATAAGGCGGCCCAAGATGAAGAAACATCTCTAGTAGAGTGACAAGCAACACCCACTGGTAAAAGCTGATTAGAATTACTATATGCTAGCTTCATCACCTCAAAAATCCAACATGACAACCTTTGCTTAGACAAAGGGGCGCCCTTGTGCACCTCGCCATAACAGACAAATAACTGATCCGTCTGTCTAAAAGGAGCAGTAGACTTAACATAGCACCTCAAATACCTAACAGTTTTAGATGTTAATAGAAGCTCTTGAGTTTTGCCAGCTTCCATAATTCAAGCCATACAGATTCTTACTTGTATTTTTCATATAAGAATAAGTGTTGTGAAATTTAAAGATAGTGGAGTGTATAATATGATTTAGTAGAAACATTTGGAGAAAGATTCATAAACCCTTCACATGTGTAGCTAGAGTCTGGATTGTTGTCATTGTGGTCTGCTTGCTGACATGGCTGACTCTATAAATGTGGATCTCTCTAAATTACGCTGAATATCCTTAGATTTTCTAGAACTACTAATGAACTACTTACAAACCCGATTCCAAAAAAGTTGGGACACTGTACAAATTGTGAATAAAAATAGAATGCAATGATTGGAAGTTTCAAATTTCAATGTTTAAACTGAGAAAATCTATAATTTTAAGGGAAAAATAAGTTGATTTTAAATTTCATGGCATCAACACATCTCAAAAAAGTTGGGACAAGGCCATGTTTACCACTGTGTGGCATCCCCTCTTCTTTTTATAACAGTCTGCAAACGTCTGGGGACTGAGGAGACAAGTTGCTCAAGTTTAGGAATAGGAATGTTAGGATCTACGCAGCCATGATGTTGTAATTGATGCAGTATGTGGTCTGGCATTGTCATGTTGGAAAATGCAAGGTCTTCCCTGAAAGAGACGACGTCGGGAATGAGAAAGGTTTACTTTATGTTGTTCTAGAACTTGGATATACCTTTCAGCATTGATGATGCCTTTCCAGATGTGTAAGCTGCCCATGCCACACGCACTCATGCAACCCCATACCATCAGAGATGCAGGCTTATGAACTGAGCGTTGATAACAACTTGGGTTGTCCTTGTCCTCTTTAGTCCGGATGACATGGCGTCCCAGTTTTCCAAAAAGAACTTCAAATTTTGATTCGTCTGACCACAGAACAGTTTTCCACTTTGCCACAGTCCATTTTAAATGAGCCTTGGCCCAGAGAAAATGCCTGCTCTTCTGGATCAAGTTTAGATATGGCTTCTTTTTTGACCTATAGAGATTTAGCTGGCAACGGCGAATGGCACGGTGGATTGTGTTCACCGACAATGTTTTCTGGAAGTATTCCTGAGCCCATGTTGTGATTTCCATTACAGTAGCATTCCTGTATGTGATGCAGTGCCGTCTAAGGGCCCGAAGATCACGGGTATCCAGTATGGTTTTCCGGCCTTGACCCTTACGCACAGAGATTGTTCCAGATTCTCTGAATCTTTGGATGATATTATGCACTGTAGATGATGATAACTTCAAACTCTTTGCAATTTTTCTCTGAGAAACTCCTTTCTGATATTGCTCCACTATTTTTTGCCGCAGCATTGGGGGAATTGGTGATCCTCTTCCCATCTTGACTTCTGAGAGACACTGCCACTCTGAGAGGCTCTTTTTATACCCAATCATGTTGCCAATTGACCTAATATGTTGCAAATTGGTCCTCCAGCTGTTCCTTATATGTACATTTAACTTTTCCGGCCTCTTATTGCTACCTGTCCCAACTTTTTTGGAATGTGTAGCTCTCATGAAATCCAAAATGAGCCAATATTTGGCATGACATTTCAAAATGTCTCACTTTCAACATTTGACATGTTATCTATATTCTATTGTGAATAAAATATAAGTTTATGAGATTTGTAAATTATTGCATTCCTTTTTTATTCACAATTTGTACAGTGTCCCAACTTTTTTGGAATCGGGTTTGTATATTAAAATAACTTTGTTACTATGGCAATAGATTTTTCTGTCCATACTGAGCTCAAATATAGAATGTCATATGCAATAAAATGGTTAAAAAAAAGAACATGAATGAATCAATTTATTTATTTTTCAGCATGAATGTTGAATTCCTCCACAAGCAATATCTCTGACATTCCTGTACTGAATACAAATTATTTCAAACTTCAGTCTCAATTTATGTGCATTTGCCATGTAACTTTTTTTTCTTGCACGACAAAATTATACAGCTGGGACTATTTTAAAACCATGCACACATAGAGAATTGAGGACTAATGTGTCAGAATTTATTTATGTGGTGAATCCCTAGCAGCATCTTTCTGTCCACTGAGATGACACACTCTCCCTCAGGTCTTGCCAAGTTTTGACATTAACATATCTCTTCTGGCAATTGCTCATTCAGAAAATTAAATCTCCCTAAAGACCGAGACCTTGAAACATGAAGAGCAATTAAGGAAAAACAATACTCTTCGTTTGAATGTTGTAATATTCCTCAGACATAACTATGGCAAGGCATTTTATAATTTAATTCCCTTCTCCAACTCCGGATATCATGCAATTTTGACTCGCTGTAACTGGTGTGAAATATATAAAAAATGCTATTATATCTAGTCATAGTTTCATTGACCTACATATTTATTTATATATATATATATATATATATATATATATACATATATATGTACACACACACTGGTGCATCTCAATAAATTAGAATGTCATGGAAAAGTTAATTTATTTCAGTAATTCAACTCAAATTGTGAAACTTGTGTATTAAATAAATTAAATGTACACAGACTGAAGTAGTTTAACCCTTTAGGCGCCAGGGTTTTTTGGAAAAAATGCTGGATTTTGACATCAAGATTTCAAAAGCTTGATCTTTCTCCAAATGTTTCTACTAAATCATATTGTACTCTCCACTATCTTTAATTTCACAACACTTATTCTTATATCAAAAATACAAGTAAGAATCTGTATGGTTTGAATTATGGAATCTGGCAAAACTCAAGAGCTTCTATTAACATCTAAAACCGTCATGCTCCTCCAAATACCAAAAAAAAAATGTCTGTTATGTAACTGCGACGTAATTTGATGACCAAACTTTTGTTGTGGCAACCGGGAAAAAAAAAAATTAACCAGTTGGCGTTTTTTTATTGTTAAATGAATTCTTCTATGGGAAGACAGCTTAAGCCCGGGGTCTCCAACCCTGCTTCTGAAGACCTAGTATCCTGAAGATTTCAGCTCCAACCACAATCAAAGACACCTGAACTAGTTAATCAAGGTTTTCCAGGTTACTTGATAATTACAGGCAATATGACCAAACTTTTGTCATAGCACTCTGTCTGCATTGTAACCTTATGACCATGCCAGTCAGTAATTGTGACTTGGCAAACACTAGCAAATGCATTAATGTATAAATTATACTGACAATAAATGTATAACATGAATGCACTGTAAGTCGCTTTGGATAAAAGCGTCTGCTAAATGCATAAATGTAAATGTATAAAATAACAAATCATTTTTAATATATTTACATGAATGAAAGGATTCAAGACTTAAGGATGCTATGCTGTCTTAGGCCCAGTTTACACTGTCAGTTAAATGTGACCCAGTTCCAATTTTTTTAATCATATGTGACAGATCGGATCTGCTCTGTGACAGTGTAAACAGGAAAAAATGCATGCATTCTGATATTTCGAGATCGGTTTCAGACATCATTCATATGTTGAAAATAATCCGATATGTTCCAATGCGATTGTCATGCAAACAGGCATATTGGATTTTCTGAGGTATTGCGTTCTGTACGTCATTTCATGAGTTCACACTTACATATAATTACATTTACATTTAGCAGACGCTTTTATCCAAAGCGACTTACAATTGAGGAATACAATAAGCGATACATTATAAAGAGGCAAACAGACACAGGAAGTGCTTGTAATACAAAAGTCAAATGTTGACGGAAGGGATTAGTTTTCAAGTGTTGCTTGAAAATTGTCAGGGATTTGTCAGAAAGGCACTGGTCTTTCTGATGTTGTGCAATGCAATCCGGCAAGATCGAGCAGTTTTTACAATGTGGTCTTTGAAAGTCAGCTGGTCATCGAAAATTACACCAAGATTTCTGAATTAACTTGATGGTGTAATTGTAGAAGAACCTAGCTGGATGGGGAAATCATGCTGTAGAGTTGGAGTGGCAGGGAAGACAAGAAGCTCAGTCTTTGCCAGGTTGAGCTGTAGGTGATGTTCTTTCATCCATGCCGAGATGAGCCTGAGATTTCCTGCAGCTACCGTTGGATCATCTGGTCGAAATGAGAGATAGAGCTGTGTGTCATCAGCGTAGAAATGGTAGGAGAAGCCATGTGCCTGTATGATGGGACCCAGTGATGTAGTGTATGTGGAGAAGAGGAAGGGTTAAGAACCGATCCCTGGGAAACCCCAGTGACCAGTTGATGTTCTGTGGATGCCTCCCCTCCGCAGGCCACCTTGAAAGACTGACCATTGAGATAGGATTCAAACCAACGAAGTGGAATCCCAGTGATGTCCAGTGATGAGCGGGGGTGGTCAGTAGAATCTGATGGTCAACAGTATCAAAATCAGCAGATAGATCTAACAGAATGAGAACTGATGATTTGGAATCAGCTTTTGCAATTTGCAGGGCTTCAGTGACTGAGAGTAGCGCAATCTCAGTTGTTAGCACGAGTATGGTAATGCGTATGTGGCAAGTATGGTAATGCATGATTGGTGTGCTGTCCGGGGAAGGGCTCCGAGCTGAACGAGCTGTCCGGGGAATGGCCTGAACCCAGAGTACCCCCCCCCCCCATAATGTGGTGAGAACTCTAGTAGTAACCTTGAGTGGAGAAGGGGTGGCTAAGTATTTAATGTGCTCACAAACTTTGTTAATAAAACATCATTAAAACTGCAACAATTTGGTACTTCTCCGTAGTTTAATGACGTCATATGTAACCCGTGCTCGCAAAATGTTTGTAAATTTGCATGGGATATTTTGAGCTACAGGCAAAAAAAATCAAAATAAATAAAAGTTCATAAATGAAAAAAGTTGATTTTAGTCGAATATGCGGTTTTCACAAAAACTTGTTCATTAAGTCCTCGTCTAACGATCCCAATACTCCAAATAGTAATTAAACATCTAAAATGATCTTTATTTGTACATTTTCTGAGAGGATTACCATTCACAATTACCATTTCTGCTCTCGCTTCTCGCACCGACTGTCATCTGAAGTGTGCGCATATAACGGCGCTTCCGACGGTGCACAATCCCGATAAATACACATACAGAATTACAGAATTTCAGTATTCATGCAAACATAATCGGTTCTGTCTTAAGTGAACACTTGGGGAACTGTTGGCGAAAAACATCTGATGCATAACATTATATTTGATTTGTGCATTACAGTATATAGGCTGTCTGTCTCATTAATATAACAATAAATAAAAGAGGGAAACACTCGGCGCAATTTATTAAACTCATTTTGTAGTTTTAATAATCCATTTATTTGAAATGAACACACTGAAATCATTTTTACATTTGAGTATTTGTTTTTTGTAAATGAATGCTTTTGTTTAGATATAAAATGATATAGGTAATGCATTATTTGTTTCTTTCTAGGCTATTTGTTATGCTTTTTTGCATCTGTTATTATTTATAATAGCTAAGACAAAATAAAAATAGCTATATTGTGAATATTAATATAGTAATTATTAATAAGAAAAGAACTTGAGGAAAACTAATCTTTCTCATAATCAACTTTGCTGAATCTATCGACTTCAAACGGGTGTAGCGCAGTCATTTCCAATCATATATAATTTTGAAGGTCTTTTAATGGAGAATGTTAAAATAAAATATATATTTTTTTTTAAATTCGGATATGGATCTAATAAAGAACCTTGAACCTTAAATCATGAAAGAGGCTATTTACACAAGTAATTAAAATAGACTATGGCTAATTTTACTTGACCAGTCTGGTGCAGTCATTGAAATCCTGTTGATGTAACTGATGAGAAACAGTGATATTTGTCAGATGTTATCTTCTCCGGCAGCTTGAATCTGGCTTCCCGGTTGTCGTTGCAATGTTATCAGGATGTTGAGATGAGAATATATAGATATGTTGTCTGGTGGTATGTCATCAGAGGCGCAACTGCATATTTGCTTAGGGGTTTGTAATATAATTGCTTGTGCCCCTGTGTATTTTATCCCCTAACATAACCCCCACCAAAACTGCGCCGGACTCATTTAGGGAGAGAGAGATGGAGAGCAAGAGTGCAACAGAGTAGAACTTAATGTGTTCTGTGTTGCATGTAAGTGCTGTCTATGTCAACAAGATAAACAAATGCACGCATGCCACCCACAAGCTGCAGCCCAGGCATGTCTAATGATGACAAGTACATAAACTGTAAACTAAACCTAATTATACACATCACAAAGCACATCCTCACCCCCAACTCTTTATCCACACTTTAATATTATTTGTTACGTTTAGTATAATGTCTATGCTCTTCTCAGTTTTTTAATTTCATCTAAATATCAACATTTATAAGTAACTTTAATAAACTTTTGGATTTGTGTGAAACACATTAATATTTATAACCACTCCCTCACAATACGGCCTTTTTAACATAAAGGCTCTAAATTAGTTAAATATGTTGATGATTTTCACATAATTTTGTAGCTCTAGTCTACAAAATCCAGCATTCAAAAGTCTTGCAAACAAATGTTTAGTACGTGTTTTATGGTCTATTTCAGTGACTTCTTCAGAGTTAATTTCAATGCAGTATCCAGTGGCCTAATTAAGCATTTAGCCTAAGTAGCCTACTGTTATACATTGCAGAGGGCATTCAAACCCAGTCTTTTCATGATTGGATAGTGATAGAAGTGTGTGAGCGTGATTTGTTTGGCTTGGATTGATTCATTGATTGATTAATTTGGTTTTGTGTTTGGTAGTATGCTAGATATGATCATTGGCCACACCTAAAATATATTCTTATTGTTATACTTATTCTAACACTGTGTGCTAACTACATGCAATGTGAAGCTTTTCCATGTTAATCAGAGTTTTTGTCCTAACTAGGCATGATGGCGACACACCAAATTTCTAATTTAGAAATGTTTTTTAATTCCACAATGAATCGGCTGGAAAACAACATACAAACTATATGACAGTTCATGAATGTATCATTCACGGATGTAGCGGAGTTCACGGATGTAGCATTAAGCTTTGTAAATACGTTAATAGAGCAAGCTACTGAAACAATACCTAGAAGGACCATCCCAAATCAGGAACCGTTGGTGGACAGAACAATCCGTGCTGCGGTTAAAAAACCCACTGCCGCATACAATGAGGCTCTTTTGTCTGGAAATATAAACGAGTACATAGCATCATGCTATGCACTCCGACGTGCAGTTATGAGACGCCAAACTCCGATACAGGGAGAACATTTTGCCTGATTTTCAGCTTAATGACTCTTGACGCATGTGGCAGGGACTGAGGACCATCTGTGCCTAGGGCTGCACAATATATTGCATGCGATAGTCATGCGCATCTCATCAGTAAAGACGGTTCTGTGATTAGCTGTAAATCTCCATCACCTGCTTTCAGATGGAGTGTCATTTATTACACAGAGCCGTAGATTGCTGACAAGCTATGCAATCTCACCTTCACTATCGCATGCGATTCTCAGCGCGAATTGCATAACTTGTAAGTGAACTGAGGCTCTGTCTATTAAGTGCTATTCCATTTGAAAATAGGTGATGGAGATTTACGGCTGATCACAGAACCGTCTTTGCTGATGAGATGAGCATGACTATCGCAAGCAAAATATCATGCAGCCCTATCTGTGCCTTTTTAAATAAATCCTCAACAGAGGTGAGACCAAATCCGTTGCTGGCCGAAGAGCTAAACACCTTCTACGGCCGCTTTGAATGTAATGGCGGCGCGACTCTGCCGATCAGCACGTCGGGAAGCAGCAGACAGAGCAGCGATGATGTATTCACCGTGTCAGAGGACGAGGTTCGGAGGGAACTAAAGAGAGTGAACGTCAGAAAAGCAGCAGGACCCGATGGGATTACTGGCCGTGTTCTGAGATCCTGCGCTGATCAGCTTGTTGGTTTGTTTACTTGAGTCCCTTACTACCTCTGTGGTTCCGAACCTCCTTTAAAAAATCTGTCATCATCCCTGTGCCCTGTTCACACACAAATTAACCATTAAGCGCGAGTGATTTACATGTTAGGTCAATACAAAGACGTGATAGACATTCTCGGCACGATTTGGCAAATGACGAGGCGCGAATTGATTGTTTCGGGCATTTGACGCCCATAACACGTGATATGCGCGAATGGCGTGAGTTGAAATATCTGAACTTTGGCAAATATTTGTGCCGCGTTAACCAATCAGGAGCTTGCTCTAGTAGTGACGTGATTACGAAGTAGCGAGCGGAGGCAGAAATCCGAAACAACAATGGTGGACAAAATCATCGTTGCTGGATGTAAATACCGGAGCTGTACGATACATCTTCGTACTTTTATAGAAACAGGAATAAAAAGGATCTTGCTTGGAAGAAAGTGAGTGAGGAGGTCAGACAATTTGGTTAGATGTAAAAACGCTCTTTACTCAATTTGAGCTATATATATATATATATATATATATATATATATAACTGAATCATGAAGTCATGCTGTAGAGTTGGAGTGGCAGGGAAGAAAAGAAGCTCAGTCTTTGCAAGGTTGAGCTGTAGGTGATGTTCTTTCATCCATGCCGAGATGTCTGCAAAGCAGCCTGAGATCCGTGCAGCTACCGTTGGATCATCTGGTCGAAATGAGAGATAGAGCTGTGTGTCATCAGCGTAGAAATGGTAGGAGAAGCCATGTGCTTTTATGATGGGACCCAGTGATGTAGTGTATGTGGAGAAGAGGAGGGGTCCAATAACCGAGCCCTGGGGAACCCCAGTGAACAATTGATGTGCTTTGGATACCTCCCCTCCCCAGGCCACCTTGAAATGGCTGGAGAGGAGAAGTTTTGATACTTCCACCTCAGTGAGGGGACAGGAGGATAAGATGGGAGTTTGAGCAGTGGATTTAGTTGGTTGGAGGTCCCGTGTGAGTGGAGGCGAAAACTGCCTACTGATTGTTTTAGTTTTGTCTGTAAAAAAGTTGCAAAGTTATCAGCTGTTACAGAAGTGGTGGGAGGTGGTGAAGGGGGACAGAGGAGATAATTAAATGTTCTGAAGAGATTACGCATATCTGGAGCACTGTTGATCTCGTAATGGAAATGTGACGATTTGGCAGTGTGGACTTCTGGGGAGAAAGATGATAGCAATGATTGATACATACTCAGGTCTGACGGATCGTTTGATTTTTGCCATTTTCTCTCTGCCGCCAGGAGTCTGGTCCGATGTTCACGAAGAACATCAGATAACCAGGGGTTAGAAGGGGCAGTTCGTGCTGCCCTGGAGGAGAGAGGACAAATGTCGTCTAGACAAGAGGTTAAGGTAGTGCATAAAGTGTCAGTAGCTGCATTCACATCCAGAGATGAGAAATGGGTAGGTGAGGGAAGAGAGGAGGATATTACAGAGGAAAGATGGGAGGAAGAAAGGGAGCGTAAGTTTTGTCTAAAAGTAACCGGTAAGGGGGTTGGTGGCACCCGGGTAGCAAAGTGTAATGTAAATTTAATGAAGAAATGGTCAGAGATATGTAGTGGTTGTACCAGAATTTTATCTGCTGTACAATCGCGTGTGTAAATTAAATCAAGTTGGTTGCCTGATTTGTGAGTGCTAGTAGTGGTAAGGCGTTTGAGATCAAATGAAGCTAGGAGTGAATGAAAGTCTGTAACATAAGGCTTTTCTAGATGAATGTTGAAATCGGCAAAAACTAAGATTGGAGTGCCAACCTCCATGAAAGAGGACAGCAACCCGTCCAGCTCCTCTAGGAAGGGGGCTATAATTTGACCAGGGGGACGGTAAATTACCACAATCTGGAGTTTTTATAGGTTTATAGGCTATTACAGTAATCACATGAGATTCAAATGAGTTGTAATTGCATAGGGGAGAGTGGATTGAGTATTTCCATTTATTTGAAATGAGCAGACCAGTGCCCCCACCCCGGCCAACTTGACGTGGGGTGTGAGAGAAAGAGAAATTGTTAGAGAGAGCAGCTGGGGTTGCTGAGTCTTCTGGACGAATCCAAGTCTCAGTCAAGCCCACGATGCTGAGAGTGGATTGTAAAGAAAAAGCAGAAATTAAGTCTGCTTTGTTGACAGCTGACTGACAATTCCAGAGAGCCATGGAGAAAGAAAGAGGTGTAGTAGAAGATGTAGAGATAGGGCGTAGGTTAGCAGGATTACGTTGCCGTCTGCATGTGATGTTAGAGCGTGGTCGAGAGACAACCGGAATTGTTTTGAAACACATGATAGAGGTGGAAGGATAGAGGATAGCAAAGGAGCGTGTGTGAGGGAAGATAGAAATGATACTTAAGTGTGTTGCTCGGTGTCGTTGCTCGGGTAAAGTTACGCAGGAAAAAGTCGTCGGTCTTTACCGTCGTCTGTCTTCACACGAGGAGGCTGAACGCTTCCGCAGACGCTTCCGCGTCAGTGCTCGGACATCAAATAAATACACAGTCTAAGAGGCTAGAGTGAAAACAGCTGTGGCCGGCTTCTGATTTGCCCAACCAATAGACTAACAGAGTGCTAATAGCTCGAGACAAAACTAACACCTTGCCCAAGGAGCAATGGAGGCGCAAATGATTATAATTACCAGTAAGTGCAATCAAAAATATAAACCTCAATGAAAATGCAGACTAAAAATAGGTAGGAAACGAAGTATTCCTTCCTAGCAGCAAGTAAATAATTTAAACAACAGATCTATGAACAAGTATTACAAGCACTTACAAGCTGCCGTCCGTTTCTTCTGGTGACTAATCGGCTTCTCCCAACTTAAAGCAGCAACCAAGCAGTTTAAACGAGTCTACCCCCAAGATTACTGTTATAAAAATGAGCCGCGTCCAAAAGGGAAAGGGGGAGGTGTTGCCACAATTTATAGCAATATTCTCATTATTTCTCAGTAGACAGGCTTTAAGTATAACTCCTTTGAAGTAATAGTGCTTCATATAACATTATCTAGAGAAAAAAGTATTAATGATAAATCCCCCGTGATGTTTGTATAGAGGTATAGAGGTATACAGGCCACCAGGGCACCATACAGACTTTATTAAAGAATTCTGTGATTTTATATCAGAGTTAGTGCTGGCTGCAGATAAAGTCGTCATTGTGGGTGATTTTAATATCCACGTTGATAATTAAAAAGATGCATTATGATCAGCCTTCATAGACATTCTGAACTCTATCAGGGTTAGACAGGGTTTGACTTGACTTGACATACGACTGCGTGTCCTCTCACTGCTCCACTTCTATCATCAAATTCGCTGATGATACTGTGGTTCTAGGCCTTATTTCCAATAATGATGAAACCGCATACTTGGATAAGGTAGAGAGAGACTTACAACATGGTGCCAGGACAACTGTCTTTCTATGAATGTCTATATATTTAGATTTACATTTATTCATTTAGCAGACGCTTTTATCCAAAGCGACTTACAATTTAGGAATACAATAAGCGAAACATTATGAAAAGCAAACAGACACAGAAAGTGCTTGTAATACACGTTTCTAGGCATTGTTCAGAGCACATTCTAGGCAGATAGTGAGAGGTTAAGGGAAAGAGAGCAAAGCTAAGGAAAGAGAGTGAAGTATTTGTTGACAGCAGACTGACAATTACAGAGGCCCATGGAAAAAGAGAGGGGTAGAGAAGAAGAGGAGCAGATATTATGCAGGTGAGCAAGATTTTGTCGCCGTCCACGTTTGATGTAAGAGCGTTGTTGTGAGACAACTGGAATGTATTGGAAACACATGATAGAGGTGGTAAAATGAGGATAGAAGGAGAAAGAGGAAACAAATAAAGCAAGAGATAAAAAATAAGTACATGCGTTTCTGGTGTCGTTGCTCGGTTGAAGTTGCGCAGGAATAAGTTGCAGGTCTTCCCACGAGGAGGCTGAACGCTTCCGCGCCAGCAAACTAGCCTCAATTTAAATACACAGCTAATTAAGTTGAGTTGAAACAGCTGTCCCCGCCTTTCTAATTATCACAACAAGGTCTAAAACACGCGAATGGCTCGAGTCGAAACTAAGTGCGGTTCAGTTTGCCAGTGCTTAATCGCAAATTAACAGGTGGCAAACAGTCTTTGTATACCTTTTAATTACAGCCAACAACAAACCACAAACACAATTAGCACAAACGGTTCAGATAATAAAGCAGTAAACAAATCACTTCTCACAACTAGCAGATATTAAATCTAAAGAACAGAAAAAAATTGTATTAGGCAGATCACTTAATCGTTCTTATATTTATTCTTATATATATCTTATATTTGTATATTTATTTTTTATTCTATTGTTTGTATTACATATAATTGCACTGTTCATGGAGCGGACCTGACTTACATTTCACTGCTGGTTATATTCTGTATAATTGTGTATGTGACGAATAAAAAATCTTGAATCTTGACAGTAGATAATCAGGGGATTATGTCCTTTATTCAAAGTTAAACGTGCCTAATATGAGTTTAAATATTATTTTGTGTGAACTTATAGCCATACTGAAAGCAACAATGGATAGTTTACCTTAGATCTTGAAAATAAATTAAAGCAAATATATATATGTATGTTAAAACTGAACTCAATGTTGAACCGAGTGTATTCCATAACAAAGATGTTATCAGTCACTCAGTTTGTACATTTAATAATGTTGAAAAGGTTTAATATTTATGAATTATATCATAAACTTTTCAATTTCATTGAAAGAGCAGAGCGCTTCCAGAGAGAGCCCACCCACACACTCTTTTGATTGTATGGTGTGATTTAAATTCGCTGTGATATTTAATTGATTATGTCGCATCATGTTTGTTGTGGACAGACAAAATGCTTTTTGCTGGAATCGTGTCATGTCATGTGTAGTTAGGACATGGTGTTGTTCTTATTGTTATTCTGTATGAACTAGGTGGAATAGAGATAGAACATTTAATATGGTCAAAATTGTATACATATAAATGGAACAGTATAATACCAAATTTTTCAGGAGATCACACAGTTTCATAGTTATTAATGGAAAAATACATTTGATTATTATTATACCGCTGCCTACGATGAATGTTGGTGCAATATAGGGCCATCATACCAACTTTAGGGGCTCTGCATTATACATTCTCTGATTCCCAAAAAGTTTTAGAACTAGTAGTATCAGAAGACGAATAGGGTTCAAGAACCTACTTTGCATTGACCCTTAAAAATTCAGTTTCGTTAATCCAGTATTGGTAGGTGTGAAAAAAATAATGCCACGTTAGAATACTTTTGTTATCCTCGGGTCAGAATGAGGTCTCGTCAGCTGCTGCTCCTAGCCACGGTGACAGCCGCAGGGGATGCTGCCCCGCATCACAAGTTTGACTCATGCAGGGATCAAATGTGGAAGACTCAAGTGAGCTAAGTGAGCCTGTGACAGACTCTGTCCCTTCAAAGGCATATGTGTGCAGACAGTCAAAGGGTGGAATGTTTGGGTCTTCATCTGCCTCAGCCAGCCGGCCCATCATAAACTGTTGAAAGACTGTGTCTTCTGGTCCAATGAGGTAAGAGTGACGCAGAGACATGCGGATACTTGTGGTGACCTCCTCCCGACAGAGTTTGCGCTCTCGCCGATGTGGGTGCCGGAGAGGAACTGTTTGGCTAGACTCTGTCTCTGGGACGGCAAAACTCAAGATTTTCTCAGAGAACTCCACTGTTTCCATCTCTTGTGTTGCCAATTTCTTCTGCCGTAATATCTTGAACTTTCGCACAGCAAGCATTAGTGTGGATAGCACTGCAGAACAAACCAGAGAAAGAACAGGTTTTACTATACTTTTAAAACTAACACTTTTTAAACCAGATATAATCAAGAAACTCTTAACAGGGTCAGGTCACTAGCTTCATTAAAATCAATAATTAAAATAAAGCTATATTAACATAATGAGAATGAATTTATAGTAAGGTTGCAACTCATCTTCTTTTTAAGAACATGAGGAACACTCCTCATTCCTTTATATTGTATATGCTGTTTGAGATTTAAAGTAAACCATTTTTGAAAAATGTAAATAAAAAACAAATTGATCGCTGCATCTTCACAGTTGACGAAGATCGAATATGTTAGCACAAGAGCATCTCAAAAGTAATGGATCAACACTTACCTATTCATTGCAGCTTTTGGCCATCATTAAGAAGTTTATTTTCAGAAAAGTCTGATTATCATCTGATTATTGTTACTTTTTGAAACATCTTATGTGATATTTTCCAATTAAGTAAGACATTACTGGTGACTGGTTTACTAACATCTCACAACATAAGCTTTGCAAACACATTTGTTTAAACCCAAATTTATTTTAGAACCACGAATAATGCTGCAACACACTGCAATGGCAGGAAAAATCAGACACATTAGTATCTGTTATATTTAACAATCAATCCAACACCCTAAACCCAACAAGCCAACCACGAGGGTCTATGGGACCCATAGAAAAATGTATTCTTTGCAAATAACCCAAAAGGACAGAACAGACCTCTGGTTACCACAGTAACCAGATACACTTTATGAACCAATTAAATGTAGAGAGAGACTCTCAGTTAATTCACTTTGAAATGGACACATACTGCCCATATGACAGGACTTCTTTATTTAATTAATAGAACGACCTTCCCACGAATGAACATGCATGTCCCCAGATCTTACATTGCCAAGTAAGTCATGTTTCTTATTTGCTTGAACACATTTACTAGTTGAACTTTTTCCAAACTGTAATTCTGGGCTAAAATGTGTGAAATCGAGTGAAAAATTTAGAAATATGATAGGAAACCTTTCATTGCATTAAAATGTTGTACAGCGTGAGGATGGTTTTATTTTCTATAAACAATACTAAATAAAATTACTGTTTAGACGATATAAAAGTTATGTCTAAGAATGTTTAGACCTATCAATACTGTGAAATACGCTGTTTTCAAATATATGTTCAAATATGTGCTTAACAATAATATATTTTATCAGATATAGAATGTCCTTTTGTACTGTATGATAATACATATAAAGCATGTGTGCATCTATGATAAAAAATCACGTAGGCAATATTAGTGATTGCTAATGTAATAATATAGTTTCTCCTAATAAGCCTATCAACATGCTCACTTTATTTATTTATTTTAGTGGGGTGGATTAATAAATTATATAAATGAATACTTTTTTTAGCAAGGATGCTTTAAATGGATCAAAAGGGTTAGGTTAGAAAAAATTACAACAGCTCCCCCTGACCTAGCACCCGTCCAGGAAGGTTTGGAGTAGGGAGACTGAGGATAGGTGCACGGGCCTACGCCTGTTAGACTATACCAGAAAAGCCTTGATATGTCCCCTGTCTATGAGAAGAGCCTGTTTGGGCGATGGGCTGAGAATTTGGAAGACCAAGAAGTAAGGACATTGATAAAAGGGGGGACGAGTCGACACATGTAAGACATAACTGTATCAACTTTGATTGAATCCCATCTAGAAGAAATGCCTTTATAGGTTTTTTGCTTTTTTTACTATTAGATCCAGAAATGCGATATTTCTGACTGAACCTGCTCCAGACCAGCGAACCAGACTGGCAACTTTTCAGTCAACAATCCAATAATCCTGATCTGGCATCGCATTCCATCAAAGAACTTTGGCTGGAACGGTTTGATTGATTCCTGTCTAGAAGAAATGCTTTTATAGGTTTTTTGTTTTTTTTACTATTAGATCCAGAAATGCGAGGTTTCTGACTGAACCTGCTCCAGACCAGCGAACCAGACTGCCAACCTTTCAGTCAACAATCCAGTAATCCTGATCTGGCATCGCATTCCATCAAAGAATTTTGGCTGGAACGGTCCTTCCGCAACTCCTGTATAAGTTGTGAATTGGTTGAGGGCTATGTCTTGCCTTTAATCTTGTAAGGGGTAGGTTTAGTGTGTGAGCCAGTTCCCGGGTTAGATGTTAGGCTATGCTCCTGTTGGCTTTGTTTTGTTCCCTTCTAAGAGATTAGCCTATTTGGGCATTGGTCACAAGGATTTGGAATGTTAGGTTTCACATCCATAGGTCTACGAATGTTAGGTTTAGGGTACGTGTAAGTTAGGGACTATCTTTCATTTTGTTTCTGCCAGAAGGTTTTGTTTTTGATTTTGTTAAATCTGATTTTCCTTTGTAAGCTTACTCCCTCAGGTATGTTTGTGTGAGGGAAATATTTAAGACACTTTCATCAGTAGTGTACCTCAGACTCATTGGGTGTTTCAGCACTTTAAACACTATACACCCTCCTCTGAGGCGGCACGCCGTTAGGTGATCAAGCCCAGGCGAGTGTCTTATGTCCAATCACTAAGCGAGTTTGTCCAGAGCCACAATTGGATGATTGGGTTCTGGTTATATTTGTCTTTGTTGAAGTATTGTGTTCAGAATTACTTGATAGAGGTATTTAGAATTGTATTCATATTGTTTTAAACGGCTATGTAAGCTATTATTCCATTTTAATATTAGGATTTGGATTTATAAATAGTTTGTGGTTAAAAGACTGTTGCATATAACAAATCTATTTTTTAAGGTTCATAGTGAGAATCAAGTGTCTAATGAAAAGCGTTGGTTGTTTTATTACCGTAATACAAGTAATTTTAGGTTGAAGAACTGTCAAAAATATATAATTTTTGAGAATCAATAAAAAACGAGTTTCAAAGGTCCATTAAGAAGCAAATGTCAGTGTGTAGGGGTGTTGGTGCAAAATGTGCCATTGTGTGAGTGGTGCTAATCACCAGTAGAAGACTGGGCTCCAATTAAGGCCTGTTAGCCCCAGGCCACCGTCCCTGCGTGCTGTCCTAGTGGACCCAGGGGGGCTGGATACTTACCACTCTCCCAAGTGACCCTTTGTTAACACCGCAAGGTTACCCAGGTCACCCGAGAAGAGTCTGTAGTGGATCGGTCTCGTCTTGGGGCATACTCTGAGTCAGAGCTGGATCTTGTTGGGTTTGACCCCAACCGTCTCCTTGCCCAAATCAGCCCCCTGCCGATTTTGGTGGGGCCTACTCCGGCTAAGCCAGAGATCAGGTCCTATAGAACACCCGAGATATCAGACAGAGCCTGAGTCTCCCAGGAGTCCCCAAGGACCTTTGCCCAAACCAGCCGAGTCCCAAGACTCAGGAAAAAGGTCTGCCCCGAACTAGCCGTGGCTTTCCAATCTCCCCTGCTGGTTTTGGTTCGAGGTTCGAACTGGCGGATGCAACCCCGAAAGGAAGCACCAAGCTTCTACCAGATCTCTCCCCTAAGGTATATACAAAGACCAAACCGACATCATCCTTACCAAGGACAACCGTTGGCTGCATACACCCTGAATCAGTGGTTGGAGTGTTAAGTCATGCCTTATTTGTAGACAGCAGTTATCATTATGGTGAGGGTTTGGTAATTTTTCAGATTTATATTTATTAACATGTTTTATTATTTTTGGAATCCCCTCTGTCCCTAGATTATATTTATATAATTTGTTTTGAGTTTTATGAAACATAAATGGCTGTTTTTAATGTTTAAAAAACGGATTTTAGTGAAGCAATTTGCATATGCACATACTGATCTGCCAATGGCTTTTTTTGCTTGTTTTTTGGTGGAAAATAGTGCAATTCTCTTGTTCTAACACTTGTTTTTGGATCCATACTGTCTTGGTGTTCCGTTGCTGGTACTATATAATTCCTATTAGCATGCTAATGCTAATAATAACCTATTTATGTTTAAAAGAACACTATTATAGCTTGGGGGCAGTCGTGGCCTAATGGATAGAGCATTGGACTTGAAACCCGAGGTAACCCAAGGTTGGGGGTTCAAATCCCAGCTCTGGCAGGAAGTGTCCACGACTGAGGTGAGACCCTCTACTCCTGCACTGTGGAGAGCATCCTGACCGGCTGCATCACCGTTTGGTTTGGAAACAGCACTGCTGGCAACCGCAAAGGGTCGTGCGAACTGCCCGCCACATTGTTGGAGGTTTTCTAACTGATATAAATAATCATAATTAGTTGTAAATATTTATATATATTTTCCTTTGATCTTAATTTGTTATAATACAGCTATTCGTGTTAATACCAAATCTTCATCTGTGATCAATGACCAAATCAATTTAGGATCAAAAAGCATCCAAAATGTATTGCTTTGCAGAGGGAGCAGTACAGTGAGAAGTGACTGATTCCTACAGTGAAGTTTGGAGGTAATACAATTTTTATATAGGGATGAATGAGTGCTGAATGTGTGGGGGAATTCATTGTGCTTTGCCAATGAATTCACACATGTAATGTAAACCTTTGAAACAGAAGATGATACCCCTGCATTGTTGGACAATTTCCAACTTGAAAATGACTATACATTCTCCCAAGCTGAAAATCAAGCAATGTACATCACTCCCCATCAAACATCAAGGCAATCAAAATGGTGTTCTCTGAGAGTTAAACAAGAGAAATGCAAACATTTTCCATCAATGCAAGAAAGGTCAGAGCAGTATATTTGCATATACTTTTTATACTTTTAGTTATGAAGTATACTCTACATAGTAGGATTACACATTTGTTTAATTTAGTGCAAAATGTACTAATTTGTGTAACCCATCATTTAAGCAAAATTGCATAATTTACCTATTTAAAAATTACTGAGGACATTTGTATTATTTTATTTAAATATGCGTTTAATTCATTTCAATGTTGTCATCTTTGTGTGAATTGGAATATTTATCATTAAAACAGAGAACTATATATTTATGCTGTGCTCTTTTGTGCTGTGTACTGTAAAATATGTGTCTTCACGATCAGTGAACCCAGCTCCACACCTATAAAAACAAGTGTTGCGGCCAAGGCAATTAAAACAATGCTGTCTTGGTTCACTTGCAACCCCAAGTCTATCAAATGATTGAGGATACATCACAATGCTTTGAAGCCAAGTTATCTGAGCAAACACCAACCGATCATTGAGATATTATATGTGAATGCCACACATTCACAGGTGCATTAAGACCACATCCATATACTTTGTGAATGTGTGACACAAAACTAGTACAATTTGCGAAGTAATTCCTCAAAGCCAGAATTTCACACATTCTGACGTCTTTCTTGGGTATGTAGGAGTCATTCCTAGAATTGCTGTCTGTGTTTGTATGTGCTGAATGATGTAACCTTAGTGCATGGCTCGGAACATCCAGTCTGACACTCTCTCTAACTACTGCCAAGCCAATAGATGGCCTGTGAGAGGGCCTGATTTCTAACAATGCTCCATAGCTTGTTAGTTGGATGGGACCCTTGAATCTGCGGATGAGTTTTTTAAAAATTAAATAAGGTGCATTCCTAATTTTATTAATCTGGATAGTGTTGTGGCCTCCACTTCAGAACATTTCTATCAGGCTCACCTCTGCTGCCCAAATGGTCAGTTGAAAGAAAATAAGCTTCCAAATGTCTGCATATACGTTCTCTCGACATTCAGTCCCAAGCCCTTTCCTAGGTGCCTCATACAAATAGTAAGACAGCTAAAGTGTGCATTGCTAATGCCGCACTACCACGACATAAGTATGCCTTATTCCGCAGAGAAGAAGTGAATTAAGAGATGGCTTGGAACAGATGAAAGGCTTCCACACAGCACCCTTTGAGATGGAGAGACGAGTCACCTTCACTGCTGGCATGACTATACAGCCAGTAAAATTCAGTGAAATTTGGTGAAGGATCAGTCATAACTTGGGGGTGCCTCAGCATGAAGCAAACCAAAAACTAGGTTATCCTGGAAGAAACTTGCTTCCTTCTGCTCTGACAATCTTTCCCAAATCTAAAAATTCGTTTGTCCAGCTAAACAATATCCCATGCCACACAGTCAGGTCCATCAAGGTATGGATGGTAGAACACCACATCAAGACAATTTCATGGCTAGCACATTCTCTAGACTTGAACCCAACCGAAAACCTCTGCAATGCTTTTTAAGAGAGGGAGATGGAACAGCCATCAAACAAAACAAGCTTCTTGTATTTAATTTTTTTTGCACCAGGAGTGGCATAAAGTCACCCAGCAGAAATGCAAAAGACAGATTTTGTTCAGATGGGCAAGGAGCACCTCTGTGGTCATTAAATGACAAGCAGGGTTTATGGCCTCATTTTCTATAGCAGGACAAGCAAAAACAATCAAGGATGGCTTCTGTGGCCATGACAGGACAGGCAGAGAATTCATTGATAGCCTCCTTGGCCATAACAGGACAGATATAGAACTCAGAGACGGCCTCTCTGGCCATGATAGGACAGGCTGTGAGCTCAGACATTGCCTCTTTGGCCATGACGGGATAGGTAAATATATCTGGAATGGACACCATTGCCTTTGGGGGAGCTGGAGGGCAGTGTGTTGCGCAAACATACAAGATGGTCGTCACCATCAGAGAAAGCAGTGCCAATGGTGGAAGGAACTCTGAGACTACTGGATTAGATACCACCAGAGATTCCAGCTGTGGCGTCCATGATTGCTGGAGGCTCTATCATGACTGTGATCATGTTCTGTTAAGCTGGCAATCTCAGAAAGGAGGTAGAGCAGTATTCAAATGGAGTTGAGTAGCTTATTCAAAAAATGACAAAAATACACACAGCCAATCACAAAAACAAATGGAGATCCACAAGGGAACAGAACTGAGTAAAAATCAACACACAGCCACAATGGATACACCAGAAAAAGAACATGAGCAAAAACACAGGGGCATATAGATGCAAGTTAACCAGTGCTAACAAGGAACAGTTGGAGGCGATTAACAAGGGTAGCTATGGTGACAAACAAGGGGAACTATGAAGGCAAACAGAAATACAGACCCCGAATAGTCGATGATTCGATGCTTCAATAGGAGGAGCCTGATTCGACTCCCAATCTCACAGTCGAATATTAGCAAAGGTGTTATGATTATGCCATTTTCGCTATATGGGGGTGCTCAAATGTCTGATTTCACATAGAACTACCGGTTTTCTCCCTAAGTTAATAATGCTGTAAATAGGAATCTGAAAAGAAAGAAGCTTTAAATAAATATTTTAACGTGTGTGTAGGCTGTATATTATTTATCTCATAAGATGTATTTGGTTGAATTACGCTGCAGTAAAGCGCTTCATTGAATTACTATGGTGATTATCACTTCAGCGCGCACAGGACAAAGAATAATGCAGAAAATTAATGACTATGACTGGGGCTATCATTTACACGTGATCTGCAGTTGTGAGGCCGGTTGGATGTACTGCCAAATTCTCTGAAACGCCTTTGGAGATGGCTTATGGTAGAGAAATTAAAATTCTAATCATGGGCAACAGCTTTGGTGGATATTCCTGTAGTCAGCATACCAATTGCAAGCTCCCTCAAAACTTGCGACATCTGTGGCATTGTGCTGTGTGATAAAACTACACATTTTATTGCCAATTTATTGTGGCCAGCCTAAGGCACACCTGTGCAATAATCTTGCTTTCTAATCAGCATCTTGATATGCCACACCTGTGAGATGGATGGAATATCTCGACAAAGGAGAAGTTCTCACTAACACCGATTTAGACAGATTTGTGAACAATATTTGAGAGAAAAAGGCTTTTTGTGTACATAGAAAAAGTCTTAGATCTTTGAGTTCAGCTCATTGAAAAATGTGGGCAAAAACAATAGTGTTGCGTTTAAAATTGTGTTCAGTGTACATAGCAATATAATGAGAACACTATTATTAATAAAACGCTGTGAATTTTTTTTGTTTCGTTGCGGTGCTTCTGTATGTTGTTGCATGAAGAATGCATACACAAAAGGAGTTCATTCAGAGCCGCGCAGACATACATTTGAGGCATTTTGTGCAGATAGCCTAGTCGGAATATTAACATTTTGTTTTATAAATAACGCAGCGTATTCAATACGAGATAAATGATTAGTTAAATCCCATTGATTAAAAATCTGCAATTAGATGCTTTATTCCAGGGTACTGGTCATCTTCAGTGCGTACAGCTCATAACAGAAATGCAGAATATTAATAACTATGTAATAATTAGAGCACTTAAAAAAAAAAAAAGTGAATTCTCAGGGATTCTTTTAATCAAAATTTAAAACATTATTTTGGTATCTGCGAGGTGTCCATTACACATCATCCCTCTGTGTTAACATCGGTAATTATGACTGTCTGACTTGACTCTTGGTAATATAGGCTATTTTGCCCCACACGGCCCCGCCCCCGAACATATTATTCGACTATCAGTCAACTATCTGCAAGATTAAAAAATTCTGATTCGACAATAAAAATTCATAGTCGGGACACCCCTTACACATTACAAAACAAAAGTCTTTAAACACAAAACAGGGGAACACGAGACAGAACAGAAATTTTGCACCACTATTTAAAAAAACAAAAATGTATAGTCAAGTCAAGTCACTATTATTTATATAGCTTTTTTTTTTACAATGCAGATTGTGTCAAAGAAGCATTACAGTATGAAACAAGGAAATAGTTTGTCAAAAATTGACACGATTATAGTTAGTTGGTCATTATCACAAAATCAGTCTGACTTTAAGGAGAAATGCTCATTATGTTTAAATCAATACTGCACATATGCAAATTATGTAAGCAGCCTAATTTACATACAGTATATCATTATCATTCTGACACTCAATTAAACATCAGTGTTATTATATTAGTGTGAGGTCACACTGGTTTATCAGTATATTGATAATGAGAGCTTATTAGATTTTCCTGTGTTCTGTCATACTTGCCTGCTTGGAGAGTAGAGAATATTCCCTCACTAACACAAGAGCTCTGCTAGAAAATAGAGTCTTGTAATTCAGTTCTGACGCAACCATATATGAAGCCCATAATTAATCAGAAATGGATAAATCTATCTAGGGCTACATAAATACCACTTTAAAAATAGTCATTTTGAATAAAAATTTCCTATAATGGCTCACCTGTAAGTGTGATGAGGCAAACAGAGAGGCCCATTAAAATCTGCATACTGATGTCCAGAGAGACTTCCACACCAGCCGATAGGCAGTGACCGGTAGGCTGACATGCACATACCATGATGGTAAGTGTGGTGGTACTGGACAGAATGGGGGAACCGCTGTCTCTGATCACAACTGGAAGATGGTAGTGTGTGCGATCATGTTGGGTGAAGGTACTTCTCCGTGCCAGAATGCTAGCTGTGTTATCTGTGACAGTTTCAGATTATGACCCAATTATATGTTCATACAATATATAATTTAAAGAAGTGTAACACGATAAAATTAATAAATATATAATGAAAACACTTAAAGTGTCATGAAACCCTAAAATACTAAAGCACATTTTTGAGATGTTTTATTGGTTGTTTTCTCCCCTCTTTACATCCTCTTTACTTCTACTATATCACAGTTGTACACACCCATTTCTGGAGTCTTTTTCAGATCTAAGGTGAGAAAGACCAGTGCTGAAACAGGGGCGTTTCATGACACTTTAAATCACACATTGGATATTAATGAATTAATTGAAGTTGAAAATATTTACTTATAGTTACATCTACATTTATGCATTTAGCAGACACTCTTATCCATGGCGACTTACAGTGCATTTGGGCTATACATTTTGTGTCAGTATATATATAATTTATATAACTTATACACTCACTGGTCACTTTATTAGGTACACCTTGCTAGTAATTGTTACGGAAGTACTCCAGGACTCAGAGATGATAGTCAAAGATATATTTATTTAGTACACACAGCAGAATGAGTATGAGGAATCAGGTGAGTAACTGGGTTAATGACACTTTAGCTTTCTTGAAATGAGCCGTGATGATATGGTTAGTTCTTAAAGGAGATGAAAGCACACCAGTGCTGAGATACGGGACGAGGAGGACAAGGACACGGCGAAGGACGAAGATGAGGAGCACACTCTGGAGCAGACCCAGAAGGTAGGTAAAGGAGTTAACCCTTTCGGGAGATCACTAGGAAATATCGCTTGTAAGAGGTAGGAGTCCAACTTGTATTAACGAGACCAGACACTGGAGTGAGGTGCTGTGAGTGCTTATGTAGTTTGCTGGGTGAGGGAGTAAATGAGTAACAGGTGTGGGTGATCAGTATTCTGGTGATGAGGTGCGCTGGGATTGGTTGGGATGCGAGTCAGGTTGTTCTGAGTCAGTACTGGATTGGACCCCCTTTTGCATTCAGAACTGCCTTAATTCTTTGTGGCATAGATTCAACAAGGTGTTGGAAACATTCTTCAGAGATGTTGGTCCATATTGACATGATAGCATCACGCAGTTGCTGCAGATTTGTCAGCGGCACATCCATGAGGTAAATTTCCCGTTCCACCAGATCCCAAAGATGCTCTATTGGATTGAGATCTGGTGACTGTAGAGGCCATTTGAGTAAAGTGAACTCATTGTCATGTTCAAGAAACCATTCTGAGATGATTTGAGCTTTGTGGCATAGTGCATTATACTGCTGGAAGGAGCCATCAGAAGATGGGTACACTGTAGTCATAAAGGGATGAACATGGTCAGCAACAACACTCAGTTAGGTTAGGTTACTAAGGGGCCCAAAGTGTGCCAATAAATATCCCCCTCACCATTACACCACCAAATCAAATCAAATTAAATCAAATCAAATCACTTTTATTGTCACATCACCACAGCACAAGTGCCTTGGTGAGTGAAATTCTTACAAGCGTGCTCCAGACAGTGAAAAAAAACAAAAACAAAACACAACACAACAATTTACATATGGACAGTACATATTTACAGACTGTACAGAAAACAATGTGCAAAATACACATACATATACACAGTACACATACCTGTAGTGTACTATAAAGACATACTTCGTTATCAACTACACATTATACACCGTATGTACACATCTACATTATGTACACTATCTATACATTATTTATAGATGTAGTGCTTTGTTACAATTTGTATTGTTAAAGGCGCTATATAAATAAAGGTGACTTGACTTGACATTATGTTATCTATACATAGTAATAGTGTGAAGGTGCAGCAGATTATAATTTACAGCAGATTGGTTTAGCAGCAGATAGTTGCGCAAAGGTGCAACAGATTATACATATGCAATGTCGTGGATGTGCATTGTATGGTGTCCAGTGATGGCAGATGTGTTAGTGCAGTGTGTGCGTGTAGTCCAGTTGAACTGTGTTAAAGTGCAGTGCATGGCATGTTGTGTGGGTGGGAGTGTGTTGTAGGGTGGGTTATTTCTGGCTGTTCATTAGCCTGATAGCCTGAGGGAAAAAGCTGTCCCTCAGTCGGCTAGTGCGGGATCGGATGCTGCGGAGACGTCTCCCTGAGGGTAGCAGAGAGAGCAGACTGTGGGACGGGTGGCTGGAGTCTTTGATAATCCTCCGGGCTTTCCTTGTACACCGCCTGGTGTAGATGTCCTGGAGGTTGGAAGCTCACCTCCAACAATGTGGCGGGCAGTTCGCACGACCCTTTGCAGAGCCCTGCGGTTGCCAGCGGTGCTGTTTCCAAACCAGGCGGTGATGCAGCAGGTCAGGATGCTCTCCACAGTGCAGGTGTAGAATGATCTGAGGATTCTGGGGCTTGTTGCAAACTTCCTCAGCTGTCTCAGGAAGAAGAGACGCTGATGTGCCTTCTTCAGCACTGCATCTGTGTGAGCAGACCATGTGAGATCCTCAGTGATGTGAACGCCGAGGAACTTAAAGCTGTTTACCCGCTCCACAGGTGTCTTGTCGATGGTGATGGGTGCGTGTTCTCTGCTCTGTCTCCTGTAATCCACCACCAGCTCCTTGGTCTTGTCGATGTTGAGTGAGAGGTGGTTCTCCTGACACCATTTAGTCAGGGTACTCACCTCCTCTCTGTAGGCCGTCTCATCGTTGTCGGTGATCAGGCCTATCACCGTTGTGTCATCAGCAAATTTGACGATGACATTGGAGCTGTGTGTTGCTGTACAGTCGTGTGTGTACAGGGAGTACAGGAGTGGGCTGAGGACGCAGCCCTGCGGAGCACCAGTGTTGAGGATCAGAGAAGATGAGGTGTTGTTGCCCATTCTGACCACCTGACCTCTGAATGTCAGGAAATCCAGGATCCAGCTGCACAGAGATCTGTTCAGTCCCAGACTATGGAGCTACACAACCAGTGTGGCAGGCACTATGGTGTTAAATGCCGAACTATAATCCACGAACAGCATCCTCACATAGGTGTTCTTATTTTCCAAGTGGGAGAGAGCAGTGTGCAGGGTGAAGGCAATAGCATCGTCTGTGGAACGGTTACTGCGATATGCAAATTGTAGTGGGTCCAGTGAAGCAGGCAGCACAGAGCAGATGTGTTCTCTGACGAGCTTCTCAAAACACTTGCTGAAGATGGGGGTCAGAGCAACGGGCCTCCAGTCATTCAAGCATGTGATTTTATTTTTCTTCGGTATGGGCACAATGGTGGATTTTTTGAAGCATGAGGGAACCACACACAGAGAGAGGGACAGATTGAAAATGTCTGTAAAAACCCTGGCTAGCTGGAAAGCGCATGCTTTGAGCACACGGCCTGGTATGCCATCCGGACCCACAGCTTTACGGATGTTCACCCGTTTGAAGGATCGGGTTACATCCGCAACAGAAAGGGAGAGTGGACTGACCTCTTCTGCAGCAGCCGCGGGAGCGGGAACGTTCTCTGTGTGGGCGGTGTTATCAGCCTCGAAACGATCATAAAAAGTGTTGAGCTCGTCCGGTAGAGAGGCGGCAATGTTCACAGTAGCTGGTTTATTCCCTTCAAAGCCTGTGATGTTGTTGATGCCCTGCCACATGCTTCTTGGATTATTGTTGTTGAAATGTTCTTCAACTTTGTTTTTATATTGTCGTTTGGCTGCTTTGATGGATCTCCTGAGATCGTAGCTGGTTTGTTTCCGATCGTCAGTGTTTCCGGATTTAAAGGCAGATGTCCGCGCTGACAAGGCTGATCGAACATCGCTGTTAATCCACTGTTTTTGGTTGGGGTAGATGCGGATTGTTTTGGTCGGAGTGTGATCCGATTTGCCGAAAGGTGGGCGGGGGAGGGATTTGTATGCGTCCCGGAAAGGAGTGTAACAATGGTCGAGTATACGATCTCCACGCGTGTTGATGGTGATGTGTTGAAAGTATTTTGGAGCTATTGTTCTGAAGTTGGCTTTATTAAAGTCCCCCGTGATAATAAAAGCTGCATCTGGGTGCGTGGTTTCCTGCTCACTTATATTCCTGTACAGTTCCCTGAGTGCCTGGTCTGTGTTGGCTTGCGGGGGTATATAAACAGCCGTGATTATGATCGCTGTAAATTCCCTCTGTAGCCAGAATGGTCGACACAGAAGCATATGAAATTCCAGATCAGGGGAGCAGAAGGATTTAATAGAGTGTATGTTCCTTTCATCACACCACAAGTTGTTGATATAGAAACAAACACCCCCGCCTCTGCATTTCCCTGTGAGCTCTTTCGTTCTGTCCGAGCGATGCACGGAGAAGCCCGTGAGCTCGATGGCTGAGTCTGGAACCATAGCAGACATCCAGGTTTCTGTGAGGCAAATAACACAGCAGTCCCTTGTTTCTCATTGGTATGAGATGCGCGCCCGCAGTTCGCAGAGTTTGTTTGCCAGTGACTGAACGTTGGCCAGTAAAATGGTTGGAAGAGGAGGTCGGAAAGCACGGTGTCTCAGTCTGACGAGAACGCCAGCTTGTTTCCCTCTTTTTCGGCGTCGGCGGCGTTTCTTCGGTTGCGCAACCCAGACAAAGGTCTCTGATGCCGTGTCTGTGAACAATCCACTGGCATTCAAAAACTCAAAGTCCGGTTTGCGTTGCGCGACGGAGGAACCAATGTTTAAAAGCGTGTCTCTATTGTAGACAGTTATACTAACAACATCTAACACGCAAAACAACATAAAAACAAATAAAACATACGAAAAACTGCAAAGTTTTCCCGGAGCACGCAACACGGCTGCCATCCTCGGCGCCATAATGTTTTTAACGTTTGGTGAGCGTATGTTTTAACACCACCAGCAGCCTGAACCGTTGAGACGAGGCAGGATGGATCTATGCTTTCATGTTCTTTACGCCAAATTCTGACCCTACCATCTGAAAGTCGCAGCAGAAATCGAGACTCATCAGACCAGGCAACGTTTTTCCAATCTTCTATTGTCCAATTTTGGTGAGCCTGTATGAATTTTAGCCTCCGTTTTCCCTGCTTAGCTGACAAGAGCAGCACCCGGTGTGGTCTTCTGCTGTTGTAGCCCATCTGCTTCAGGATTCAACGTGTTGTGCATTCAGAGATGTTATTCTGCACACCTTGGTTGTAATGAGTGGTTATTTGAGCTACTGTTGCCTTTCTTTTATCTCTAACCAGTCTGCCCATTCTCCTTTTCATCCACACAACTGCCACTCACTGGATATTTTCTCTTTTTCAGACCATTCTCTGTAAACCCTAGAGATGGTTGTGCGTGGAAATCCCAGTCGATAAGTAGTTTTTGAAATACTCAGACCAGTCTGTCTTGCACCAACCATTCCACTTTCAAAGTCACTTAAATCCCCTTTCTTACCCATTCTGATGCTCAGTTTTTACTTCAGCAAGTCGTCTTCACCACATCTAGATACCTAAATGCATTGAGTTGCTGCCATGTGATTGGCTGATTAGAAATTATTTTTACCAAGCAATTGAACAGGTGTACCTAACAAAGTGGCCGGTGAGCATATGTGGTGTAAATTGTTGAGAACAAAATGATCAAACCTCAAAAAAAAACTAAACAGAGATATTACTTTTTTTATTCATCATACATTAAAGTGATAAAAAGAGAGTGAAAAATAAAGACACTTAAAATGTTACAAAATATTTATATTTAATAAATAACATTTTATAATATATTAAAATAGAAATGTTAGATTTTCCTTTTTTTTGGTTGTTTTGCTGTTGTCACTTTCTTTTGCACCAAAGCAGGTGAAACTGATTCACAATCACTCATGCTTCCTAACTGGGCAGACTGATATCCTTAAGTTCAAATGAAATGACTTAGTGTTATGCTGTAATTTTTTTAAGTGTTCCCTTTAGTGGCCCTATTTAAACACTGAACCGTGGGCAGTAATTTCTGAGGTACTATGTTGAGATTTCTTTCCATCTTAAATTACAGTCATCACTTGAATGAGTAAAAAATTAAACAAAATTCATAACTCCAAACTATAAATGTAAACTGTTTAAATAATTTAGATTGAGTCAGATTTACTACTGGTAATTATAAAGTGCTGTCTGTGTGCATATGGCTGGCAGGCATATTTTCTGCTAAGTTCAGCATGAAACTGTACTCGCAGCTGGTAAAAACTATTTATCACAGTGTTGCTGTTGTGTGAATATTCTATACATAACATACGCGACAAAATAAATATACAGCACTCACTGTTTGTGCTCAGGTGTAATGTGTGTGAATCAGCCATTCTAAACATAGAAAGCTCATGTTTTGACATACCTTGGTTGTCTCTGATGGTGAAGTTGGGGTTGATGTGTTTGTCTGGGATCATGGAGAAATAGAAATGATGGCCATCTACAGGATCATCTGCATCAGTGGCACTGATCAACTCAATTAGCTTTAAGTGAGACAGACAGAGAATGTACAACCTGTGTATGTACATCAATTCATTAACAGTTTAAAACTCAAACAGTTAGATCCTTGCCTACAGCACATACTTGGACTGTTATGGCTATAAAAATGTCTAGTGATTGTTAAAATGTTGGTTTTATGTAAAAATCCACCCATGTAGATACAGAAAATAGACCAGAGTGACTTAACTGTGTGTGTGTGTGTGTGTGTGTGTGTTCTATGTTTTCAATGCACCAATGCAGTCTAACATGGAGCAGGCCAGTATTAGTTGTTGATCTTTCTGTGATGTCTTTACTTCACTGAAATAAACTGCATTGTAACTAAGGGGGGGGGGGGGGGAGCAAAATGAGCATGCAATTCTCATACGGAGAAAGTTCAGTCTTTGTGTGTGGTTTACCTCTCCTGCCTGTGTGTCCTCACACACATAGGGCTGATAGTCTTGTGACAGGGTGGGCAGATTGTCATTGATGTCAAGGACTGTGATGTGCAAAGACACTGAGGAGGACATCTGCTCATTACCTGAAATATGCAGTAAAACATACATGTTATTCGTTTGTCCAACTGTAACTATCCCCTGTGCTCTCAGACAAGAGTACATTAAAGTGAAACTAAATTTAAAAAGGTATTGTTACGGCCAGCTCGTTTCGACCGTACATAAAGTACAAGTACACCGAAATAATGACTTGCAAGATTTTATTAGTCTTCAAAAATACAAATAACTTAATATAACGAAGTCTAAGGTTCAAAATCAAAGGGGAGAAATCAAAATCCAAGTGGGGAGCAGAAAAGGTTGGTATGGGCTGTAAACAAATAAAGGTTCGCAAAAGAAGTGACTCCTCCAGAGGCTGTCGATCCCCTGGACGAAGTGAAGAGGAGTGTTTGAATCCAATGTTTTATCCTCTCCATAATTAAGTGATGAACAGGTAACAGGGGTGTGCGATCTCCCACGCTCTCCTGGAAGAACACCGCCACCAGCAGGCGAGCAAGTAGAACGCAGGGTCGTAACAGGTATGCTTTTGACATTAAGAATGGGTTTAACTAACTATAAATGATTTGTGATAAAAATAACAATAGTGACAATAATTAAATAATAAGACCCTGTAGTCTGAGACATGTATGATTTTGCAGCCTTGCTCCTTGAATCATGCAAGTCAATTCTTTAGGGAGAGAATGGACTATTGCTATAGTTATTCACATCAGGGCTAAACCCAACTGCATACAAAGACAGAACATTCTCTGACTCTCTTATTCGTTACATTTTTAGGTAAAACAAATACATTTTCTGTGTGGGGTATAAATGCTTATGTGAGGGAAATAAATATCCAAAACTAATGTTGACTGTTCAAATAAAAATTTCGGCAGGAATCTCTTAAGCAAGGATAAGAAGTTTAAAGCTTACATGCTTCTGTTACATCATGTGCCACATCATATTCTGGGATTTCTAATGATTCAATTCTCAAGTCTGCATTCGGTTCTCTTTACTTGTGTAACAGGTTAAAAAAGGTGCTTCCACTTGCTTTAATTTTTAAATGTGCGTGGCCTTAATTATAATCAGCCCATGCTCTCTATTCATTGGTTGGCTCCATGCTGGAAACTGGTTCCAGTTAAGTCATTAATATTCGCACCAGTCAAAAGCCTGGTTGTGGTGGGCGAGTGCTCTTGAAAAACGTATTCCTTTTGTTGCTCTTTTTATATTTTGATGATGCATTTTTCTTCTTTCTTGTTGGAAAATTATATTGTAATGTTTAATGTACACCTGCCATTGCAGGACATCATGTAAGAATGCTGTGAAACGGATCACTTCATTTGAATGTATTTTAACATATATGTTTTACTGCATGTTACTGTTTTTTGCAAACTGTCTTGTATATTTACTCTTGAAAAAGACAGTCAAGAGAGTGGTTGTGATGGGACGTCGTATAAAAATGCTGTTAATTTGAATGTTTTTTAACATAATTAAATGATCCACCCAAGGCGTGAGATGGTGTCGGTTGTCGCAATTATTACACACAACGCAGATATGAGCGGTCACACTTGCATTCTTGAGTATTGCAATTGCACTTCTACAGTTGATGATGACATAGTACAAGGATGCAAAATCGCAAATTGAGAAATGGCCTAAGTCTCCTGACAGCCTCCTTAATAAGTTTTCATCTTGTTTTTACATCAGTTTTTTAGCAGGTGCCCTGTTCTGTGGAATGTCATTGTGGTACCGCATTGTTTCCACTTGTTGATGATGGCCTTGTCAGGGATTCCACACTGTCACAGTCATCATTGTCACCAGTCCCAATACACACCGGATCCCAGTCACCTGATTATTAATCACCCGCACCTGCAGTCACTTTTCAGCACTCCTTCATATACACGCTTCACTCAGACAATTATCGTCCAGTCTACCATTCACTACCTGAACCTAGCCTGACTCTCTCTATACTAACCTGCTTATACTTACCTCCAGAAAATCCAGCGCTCCTGCCATTCCGTTCTCCTCTGCTCCAGCACTATCCAGATTCCACCTGCAAAAGACCCAACATCAGTCATGCAGCTAAGACCCACAGAACTGTCACTTCATCCTGTAATTCAGTCAATAAACAAACCTGTGTGTTCACTTACCTCTTGTCTCCGGTCTATGTTGTGACAGAAGACTGGACCAACAACATTGACCTCCATGGATCCCTGGCACCAAACACCCGCTGATGTCCTCGAGGAACTCGTCAATACCCACCGGACTTCACTCACCCCAGTCACCATCCCTCCTGCTGCCTCTGGAAGTCCCATTGCCTTGCCTGCTTCCTACATGGATGACGCAGCTGAGTGTGACGGCTTCCTGTTACAAGTAGCTCTCTTCATCGAAATGCAACCTCAAAGGTCACCGAATGCTCCAAGGTAGCCTTTCTCATTTCATTGTTAACCGGCAAAGCTCTGTTGTGGGCCCGAGCTATATGGAATGCCAATAGTGTCATAATCAACTTGTATGATACTTTCACTAACCATTTCAAGGAGGTGTTTAGTTTAGCTACCGGAGCGTTGGCTGTGTCCAATCAGTTGCTGTGGCTGAGACAGGGCGACATCACCATCAGTGACTACACTCTACAGTTTTGCATGCTAGCGGCGGCTAGAGGATGGAATGAGGCTGCCCCCCTCAGCTCCTATCATCATGGATTGAACCCAAGCATCCGCGCAGCTATATCAATCTACGATGACAAGATCGGACTGGAAAGCATCATGCAAAGAGCCACCTGCATTTAACAATGCTTATCGGCATGCCAGCCCAACGAAGCTGCTCGCCAGCTTGTATATCCCGCCTTCAGTCCTCCAGTACCAGAACCCATGCAGTTCGATTCAACCCTTCTCACTCGCAGCTGGACTCGATTGTGGCCAGACTCTACCTCTACTGTGCTGCAGCTGATCACTTCATCCAGAACTGTCCCATCACACCCCACGCCCTGCGCTGGGTACCCTTCCACTAGAGCCAGAAATATCCACGTTATCTCTGTTACCAGTACATCTACCCTTGTCGACTCGGGCTCCTCAGGCGATTTCACATACCAAGACCTCCTAAGCCGTCTTCCCCTGCCCTGAAAACGCCATGCCCAGGAGCTTTGTGTCAAAACTATCCAGGGCTATGTAGGATTACATCCAGGAGGGTCTGCGTTAAGGATTCATCCAACCATTCACCTCACCTGTGGCCTCCAGCTTCTTCTTCGTGGGCAAGAAGGACGGGGGCTTGAGACCTTGCATCCACTAAAGTAATCTAAACTCCCCAACAGTGAAGCTATCGTATCCACTTCCACTGGTCCCAGCCGCCCTTGAGGAACTCCGTGAAGCTCGCATATTCTCCAAGTTGGACCTGTGGAGTGCATATTACCTAATTTGGATCTGGGAGGGCGACGAGCAGAAGACAGCCTTCATCACACCATGAGATCACTATGAGTACAAGGTTATGCTGTATCCAACTCACCGTCAATCTTCCAGAGCTTCATGAATGAGGTGTTCCGGGAGTTCATCCCACAGCTCGTTATTGTGTACATCAATGACATCCTCATATACTCCCGGAACCTGGCCAAACATCGCCAACACATGAGACAGGTCCTCCAATGGCTCAGACAACATGACCTCTACCTCAAACTGGATAAATGTGAAATCCATCGCTCCACTGTGCCATTTCTCGGGTACGTCATAGGCCAAGATGGAATCCAGATGGACCAGGGAAAAGATAAGGCCATGCGGGTAAAGGACTGTAAAGGACCTGTAACGATTCCTCGGATTTACCAACTTCTATCGTTGATTCATCAAGAACTACAGCATGCTCACTGCACCGCTTACCTCCCTCCTGCAAGGAAAGCCCAAGTCCCTGCCCTGGAACGCCAACGCCCCCGAAGCCATAGAGCAGCTCAAGGATGCATTCTGCACGGCCCCCATCCTGCGTCATCCAGACCACGCAAGGACCATTCTTGGTGGTAGCCTCCTAGCCTCCACCCTTGTGCATATTTCTCCAAGAAACTGTCCCCAGCGGAGCTCAGCTATGACATCGGCAGCCGAGAGCTGTTGGTCATCAAATTGGCTCTTGAGGAGTGGCGGCACTGGCTGGAGGGATCACAGCATCCATTCATGGTGATCACTAACGACAAAAACCTCCAGTATCTGAGGGATGCGAAGAGACTTAACCCCTGTCAAGCTCGCTGGAATCTGTTCTTCACAGAGTTAAATTTCACTATCAACTACCATCCCGGAAACTGCAATTGTAAGGCTAATGTGTATATATATGTCAGTGGCCTTTGGCTTTGTGTTGTTGGTAGAATTTGGCCCTCGGCGAAAACTAATTGAGGAACCCTGCCCTACATCCTTCGCAAGCTCTTTGCAGATTGTCATCAAGCCAGTCTGTGGTCTTCCATCCGATTGCCACCAGAGGTCTCCCTTCCAATACATTGACTCTCACACTACACAGACTGTTTCATGTTACCTTGGACTACATTGCGCTTCTCGCTTCAGTTAATCCGTAACATGAATAATGGCTTCAGCAATAAGATGCAGTGATGAAAATACTATTATTATCAATAGCTATTTTTATTTATGTATTATTTTATTGTTTAATTATTTTAAACTATTTCACAATATAACACTTATGTATCATCTTGTCTCTGTGTGAGCATGCAGTTTGACATCGCTCAGGAAGGGCACTCTTTCATCCTTGTGTTACACGTTGGGAGCATAAAATTGGAGTACCTGGTACCTGTCAATTTGGTTTTGGTTCAGTGTCGGGGTT
Source organism: Ptychobarbus kaznakovi (assembly GCA_027422405.1). Taxonomy (NCBI): domain Eukaryota; kingdom Metazoa; phylum Chordata; class Actinopteri; order Cypriniformes; family Cyprinidae; genus Ptychobarbus; species Ptychobarbus kaznakovi. The sequence goes on along the minus strand of CM049814.1, from coordinate 14,490,718 downwards.
CGAACATTCATGCTCCATCTTTGTTGTGAGCGCACATGTTGAGTGTGCTCGTCTCGTGGCTTTGTTGGTTCTTGTGTTGTCATATTTGTAGCACTGGCTCGTAAGTGTTCTCTTTGGCAACATGCTGTTGTGTTGTCTTGTATGAGCACACAGATCATGAGTTCTCATTGGCCGTGGGGGTATTCCAAAAAGCAGGTTATGTGACATACCCGGGTATGTTTGAGGACAAGTGAGTGTATAACCTCAGCTTTTGTTCCAACACACTCTATGCTTTTGTTCCAAAATCAGAGGTTATTTTCAGGGTATGTAAGTAACTATTATAACTTGCTCTGGAGCAGGTTGTGTTCCAGGGTTAGTTCACTTCAGTGCCATCAGCGCACACGTGATCTACTAACAAGCCTTCAGTGGGCGTGACAGATAGCGAACAAAATAATATAATATTACAATAGGAAAAAAAAGCCTATATATATATACTGTATATATATGATATGTTAATGATAACGCTCTAATATAAGTACTAAATAAGGTAATATATTATTCTGATATGGTTATTATATTTATTTTATTGGCATATATAACAGTTATCTATACAAATTCTAAAACACTATGAGAAGGTAATGTTTAATTTAATATATTATATATATTTATTATATTTTATATTATCATCTCACTCATGGATCAGCATTTTCTAAAATGTATTTCTATAATAAAAATGCATATCTAATATGACTTAATATATAAATAGCATCAAACAAACAATATAATTAATATTCTCAAGGATTAAAGATTAAACGTGAAAACAAATTTAATGACTGCATAAACATCAATTAGGTGGTGATGTGCACTAAGTATGTAAATGACTATTGAACAAAAGAATAAGAAAGAAACAACATGGCACACTTTTCTGTTTATCTGTATAATGAGTGTGTTGTAGGTCTGTGCTTTATTGGTTGTTGTCTCCCCTCTTCCCACCCTCTGCACAGTTTTATATACCCATATCTGGAGTATTTTTCATATCTAGGGTGTGAAAGACTAGTTCTGAAACAGGGGGTCTCATGACATTTTAAAAATAAAAAATATATAGTTTCCGTACCTGACATTTGGTTCAGTTGTATTTATATAAGTTATTTGATTGTTCCTAATTTATTACTGACTGTTTACTTGTCTTTAAAACTTTAATATTTGAAATGTATAGTCTAGTTGTTTTTGCTGTGGTATTTTTGTTCAAATCATGGGCAAAAGTTCTTCTTGTACGCCCAAGTGTTCTGTAAGCTGCTGATTTTTGCTCATCTGCAATGTATACAGTACTAGAGGTCGACCGATATTGAATTTTACCGATACCGATAGCTAGGTTTGACCATACTTGCCGATAACCGATTAATTAACCAATAGTTTTTAAAATGGATACTGGATAAAAAATAAGGACATAACTGAATCATGAAAATGTGCTCTATTAAATAAATATGATTATATTAAGAAAGATTGAGGTAAATTAAAGACATGCATTCAAATTGAAACAAAAAGTAACATCCAAAATGAATAAAAAAGGCACTCCAAATAAGAACTAATTTTAACTTGTGAAACAGGAGAAACGTATCTAGTCCTGTTAAAGAACTGCAAGAGATTCAAGTGTAACATGGTCCATTTCTAGTTCTAGTTCTATTTTAATATGAAAAGTTAAAAAGCCTCAAATTATAATGGCGGAAACAGAGCTGGTGTGCATGGTGTCCAGTAAGTCGGCTCCTCCTGGCTTCATAAAGCATGCCCACTTCACTGAACACCCTTTCACTAGGCACAGTGGATGGTGGGGGACACAGGAATTTCTTTGCTAGATGTGCAAGTGTTTTAAATCTTGTTTCATTTTTCTGCCACCACTACAGAGGCATGTCACTTCTTTCAATGACAGGCTCTGACAAATAGCACTCAAGCTCAGTCTCAAAGCTGTACATCCAGTGAGACACAGCTGTGGCACCACTTTCCTTTCTCAAGTGTTTCTTCAGACGCACAGGCATGGGCCTTGTATCTGGGATCAAGGAGTTTTGCTAGGACAATAATTTTTGTCTACTTGCCTCTATGTAAATGTTAATTAAGTATTAATAATTATTATTAATATTACTAAAATGAATTTATCCCACAGAGGACACTGTTCTAATGAGGGGAATTAACTGAACTATTATTGTAATCAACTGTCATCCATTTATTAATTTTAATAATATTTATTCATCTGATTTTACATATGACCTGAGAAAATCGTGTCTATAATTTTGGTTTGTGAGATCGAGATCGAGCTGCCCACACAAACATTTAGGAGGACAGAAACTTGTCTACGCTGCTCAGCGACTTTCATTAATAAAATAACATTTAGATACTGGATTGCTACATTATAAAGAGGGGGTAAAATTACTGTTTAAATAACTAAACTCAAATATTCATTGTTTGTAGTGACGCGCATATGCAGGTGGGCTAATTCACACACGCAACGGTCACCCTCTCTTTCCCTCTCAGTGTGTGCGTGTGTCTCTCTCTCTCTCTCACAAACTCTCTCTGTCTCTCTCCGCACTATTTCATCTCTGTCTGAAGCGGGCAGAATGCTAGAGATAACGAACTTCGTGTCAGGTGGTCCTTGCCTTCACATCGTGCATTAAAATCGTGTATTTCACAACCGAAATACATTTTCAATGACGTTCCGTGCAACAGAAACACTCGGTTTAGTGGAGCTTTTACGATTAATTAACCATGACATTTTAAAGCGCGGTTAATAGTAAAATTGGTTAATCGCTGCATACCTAATATTCACAGCCTTTAAATGTGCAACTTTGCTGGCTAACGAATGCGACCAGCTGCAGTTAATGACGTTAAACATTTGGGTCGGACTTGCGTGTATTTTTGCCACATTAATGTAACCACTTGATATACTGCTAATGTTAGCGTCCTCTCAGCCTTGTCGGCAAACATACTCTTCTCCAATACAGCATCTAGTCAACAAATTAATTACTTTATATTGACATAAAAATGTACTGTATACATACCTTTTCGCTGTCTGTGTTTTAAACGTGCATCTGAAATGTCAGCAGCACTGCGCTCTCTCTCCAGGCAGCGTGTGATCTCCGTGCAGCGCGCAGTATCACGTGTCAAAATAAATGCACGTGTTTTCAGTAATTTTCGCCTCTAGAGGCCGTTCTCGCCTTAGATATGTTGGCTCTCGCGCTGTATAATGATAACGGACCATTCACAGCCGTTCCGGCAGCGGATGAAATCTGGAAAAACTATTGGAGTGGATTTTTGCCGATAACCGATAGTTCCGGGAATCAACTATCGGTGCCGATTAATCGGCAAAACCGATACATCGGTCGACCTCTATACAGTACACTTTATATTCAAATCATTCATCATATGCCTATGGTAGTCAGTTGTTGATGCATGTTAGTGACAAGAATGTGCTCACTGATCTCTCTGGCGTCGATGGTCAAGTTGTACCAGGCTGCTGTTTCTCTATCCAAAAGGTTAGCCACATACACTGTCCCATTCCTGGGATCAATTCTGAACATCTGGCGTGTTTCACTGCTCTTTGAAATGCTGTATCTGTTCAAGGAAAACAATTGTTATTTGGAGCAATTTTTCTCGTATACTTCCTTGTTTTTGTTTTTTAACCATATGCAGATTTCAGCCATGCACAAACAGCAGGTAAATCAAACAATCATGGACTGTCTGACCAATCACATATATGGTATGGCAAACATAGTGTATTCTCGTATGCATAATTTCAGTAATAATTACAACTTCAATATCTACTATAAATTAACTCTACAGAAGATTATACTATATAGTGGCGTTATACAGTATAAAACACAACGTGACTAATGATTTAAAGCAACAGCATGTCAATGTTTTGTAAACATCTCCCTTTCCTAGAAGCATGTCATGGGTTGGGATGGACCTGGCTAAGATCATTGGGGTATGGGTTGTTGAAAAAGGCCCTATTTATTTAAATGTTTTTCTGGTGCAGGTTATGCTCTGAGTTAGAGATCTCAAACTGAAATTATATCAATCAAATGTGAGCAAATTGACATATGTCTGACACAAAAAATCACTCCCCCAGTTTCTCTTCCTACAAATTAAAAGTTACTATGAAGTACCTACAAAACTATCTGGATTTAATGATAATTACAATTTACATATGATTTATGTAATTATACAATTATTTATATTAATATTAATCCATTACACACAAACAATTTTAGTTTTAAAATTATCATAACGCATTTATTTTAAATTAATATTAATATATAGAGATCATATTTAATATAAATAAGTGGTATAATCAATAGATAACACTTTACAATGGCTACATGTGATCTTACATGTCTCTATCGCTATATATTATCAACTATATAAACTAACTTCAAAAGTTTTATTTGTGACTGCACTGATAGAGCAAGATATCCAAGAGATTGGAGTGGTTTGGTTTTGTCAACTCAAAACTAATCTTATAACTCTGAATTTGTTAATCTACCATCATGGTACAGGCCCCAGGTCTTCTGTGTTTCCTTACCGTGCCTTGCCTTGCCTTGCCTTTGTGTTTTGTTCTTGGACTGTTCCTTGTTTCATGATTGTTTGCTGCCTGCCCTGACATTTGCCTGCTCTGTGCGTAACTCTTTGGATTACCTTGGATTACTCTGTTTGATGACACTGACCAGGCCTGTCTGACTACGTTTTATGAAATAAAGCTGCATTTGGATCCACAGCTCTATTGTATCACCCCTTATGTTACAATCTCAGTGTAATTTTCTCTAGTCAGAAGTCTTGAATATTACTAGCAAAAGCAGGGGCCTGTATCATGATGATAGCTGAACAAATTCAGAGTTGAAATATTAGTTTTGAGTTGATAAAACCAAACCGCTCCAATCCAGCTTTGTGGGTACCATGATGCCATGGTACCATGGTACCATGAAAGTACTTGTCCATGATAGAGGACAAATAAAATAAATGGTCTTGCTCTATTAGTGCAGTCTCAAGTAAAACTTGTGAAGTTAGTTTATATAGCTGATAATATATAGTGATAGAGACTCAAACATGTAAGGTCACATAGTCATTATTAAAGCAGCATCAATTGATTCTACAGCTTATTTATATTATATATTGTAAGAAAAAAGGATGAATATGTTGAAGATATTGATGAAAATGTTTATTGTAGCATAGTAGTGACAAAGTGCATTACGGCTTTGGAATGAACCCAGAACATGTGAAGTTGTAACCTTTTATACATTTTTTGTTTACTACCCTTCATGTAAATGAAGTTGCTCCTGTCGTAACAGCTGTAGTCTGTATGTTAATTAAGTTCTGACACCCCTTTGTCTGAGGTGGTTCTCGATGTCTCACACCCACTCCCATTCTACAATTGGTGACCATTTGCTCAGGATGTGATTATCCCAAATGGTCTAAAAACAACGTAATTGTTGACTTTCTTCTTCTCTATAATAATTAAGCCATTTTGGAAAATGAGCACGATCAAACATATATTGTGGAGTGGAATCTGGGTCGAGGCAGACAATAGATTCTTACAGTCCCCTCTCTGATGCTCTTGGCACAAAAGAAGCATCACATCCACTCTCTTACACAGATTACACCTCCCTTCCTGGGTAGGTGCCCAGTGGCGGTGAAGCCCTGTCTTAGGTTGTCCCCTCTGGCCAAAGGAAATCTTACCCGTCATTGGGCCATCGTGTCATGCACACTGGTTATCGCTCCATCCAATTAAGCAAAATTTATCATAAAGACTTTTCTCAAATTTGGAAAAATGACATACAAACATTTTTGGGGGTTTGGGGAGGGGCATTTGAGAACCATTACAGCAAAAGGGATTTTCTAAATGTACTAAACATAATGATAGTACAAACATAGCTAAAAGCCAAAGGAGAAAAAACATCAATCAATAGGCATAGTGTGTGTGTGTGTGTGTGCATGCATTTTCATTTTGTGTGTTTTGTCCCTTTTATCAATGTGAACATCCTTTGTCCACATGTATGCATTCAATAGACAGTAATATATTTTCTGCATTTGACTATGCATATATTTGTAACTTTCTAGTGTCATGTGCAGTGAGTCTGTGTCTTTGTGTGGGTATATCCTTTGCACACTTGTTTTCCATCTTGGTGGAACTGCTGTCCATAGTCTCTGAAATTGTTTGATCTCTCCTTGTATCTCTTTTCCATTGTCCATTCATTTCAATTTGGAAAAGTCCTTCTAGAATAAGTAGTCATTGCTGTTGTTGCAGTGAAGTTCCATCAGGTCCATCCATACCATGATGGGTCTCATGGGTTCTCAGGGAGTCTCAGGGGTTCAGCTGTAGTCTGTATGTTAATTAAGTTCTGACACCCTCTTTCATTCTACAATTGGTGACCATTTGCTCAGGATGTGATCCTCCCAAATGGTCTAAGAACAACATAATTATTGACTTTCTTCTTCTCTATAATAATTAAGCCATTTGGGGAAATGAGCATGATCAAACATATATTGTGGAGTGGAATCTGGATCGAGGCAGACAATAGATTCTTACAATATGATCTGTATAAATTAATATTAATTTCAAATAAATGTTTTATAGTAATTGTTAAAATAAAATTATGTGTGCGTAATTGATTAATAATAATATAAATCATAATAATAATATAAATTATATATAAATCTTATAAAATAAATTTCAGTAATTATCATTAAAGCCAGAGATTATGTTTTATTTTATTACATGATGACCTTTAAATTGGAGGAAGAGAAACTGGGGGAGTACATTTTTTTGTGTCAGACATGTTACTTTGCACACATTTGATTGGTCCAATTTCAGTTTGAGATCTCTTACCCAGAACATAACCTGCCCTAGAGCAGGTTAGCTGTGGAGTGTACATTACTATGACAATGAATGCTGCTAAAAGCCAAGCCATATTCATGGTACCTAAAACCCGGGATTGGTACAAACTAAACTGAAACTGACTTGGATAGCCAGCTAATCTGGTTTCATGTTACAGGCCCCAGGTATTGTTTCACATCAGTAGGTGGGCTTTGGGCAGTCGAGGGTTTTGCGAAGTTATACACATGGCTTTTTTTGATCTGGACATTGCCGGCCCTTATGTATGCCACTTATTGAGCTAGAATTTGACATGTACCATTCAAACAAACTAAGTAATAATTTGAAAGCACCATAGAGCCACAGTGTTTATACTCTGATGTAATGTTATTGTCATTCTAATCTGACCTTTAGGGGTTATGTGGGTCGAAAGGAGAGAAGGAAAAAAAGAAAAAGAAATTACCTTATGGGGTTGTTGGTGGTGTCAGTGTCTTTAGCGTAGACTGTACTAACTTGAGTGCCTATTTGGGCACTCTCTAGAACTTTCCAATTATAAGGTGTTTCATAAAAGATGGGTGGTTCGTCCACATTTGTCACAGTGATTTTGAGTGTTGTCCTGTCACGAAACTCATATGCACTCAAAAAGCGTGTATCTATGTTTTCATTGATGGCCTCTACAGCAATGACAAATCGCCTCTTGCTCTCATAATTCAGTGGCTGCAGATACAAGAGAACAATTTTAAAAGACAAACTTAAAACAGTTTTCCAGTTATTTCCAATGTTTGTAGATTAAAATGTGAAAATTAACATGAATTAACATATGAATTAAAATATTTAAATAAAATACGAATTAATTAATTAGTACAAATATAAATAAATATAAATAAATCTTGAATTTTTTTTTAAAAGAACACCATGCACAACATTTGCAAAACACTGTTATGGATAATCAGAAAAAAAAGACGAACATCTTGAAGATGAAGATGATTATTACATATGCATATATCTGTATTGTACTGTAAGACCTGAGCCAGTATAACAATCCCATCTTGAGTGTCAGGGTCCGTCTGAATTGTGAAGGTGCTGCTCTCCTCAAGATCTTCTAAGCTGTAGTTCATTTTAGCGTTCAGACCAACATCGCCATCATCCGCCATTATTCTTCCCACTGTAGTGCCCACTGGGGCTGACTCTGATATAGCAAATGTGTACAAATCTTGAAATAGAGGAAAATTGAAAAAAAAAAACTGTCAATAACATTCATGTGTTTTGGCAACAGAAATGACATAATACAATAAATCACTGAATAATGATAATAAAGTCAAATGTCGTTACTCACACACCCAGATGCATCTTTGACATGGTTTGAATTTTCATTTAATTTTATACAATGCTAGTTATATTTCCTTCCCTCTTACTCTTCTCCTATACTAACATTTCCTATCACAACCTTTAATATGTTATTTAATGTTATTTATTAAGATATTTGTGAAGAACATTGGCTGCTCTACAAAGAAAGCATGAGTTAGCCCCACCTATTTTAGTGCTATCTACTGTTTAACAAAGACATCTGATCCAAAAACTTGTCAAATATGTTAAACCACAATCTAAAATTAACTCAATTCACATGCAGAAGTTTAGAAAAACTGCTCGGTCTTTTGATTGGGAAGCTGCAGTGTCAGGCAGCTTTGGATAAGCTGCAGTAGTGGGTAACTCTTAGGAGACAAGGAATACTGAAGTGACAGGAGCCATAGGCAAAGCTGAAGTGGTATGTGGGATTTTAGGGGTGGTTTCTATGGTCATGACAAAAATCTCTGAGAAAAACACAACTTTAGGCACTGGCACTGGGAATGACAGCATCTTGTCCAGGACATACACTATATTGCCAAACGTATTGGGTTACCCCCTTTTAATGAACAGGTTTGCCTACATTTGACTACTTTAGTAATTTCCATGAGTACACATCTTAATGTTTAAGCATAAAATGTAATTCTAGGGAATTGTGTGCTTCTAACTTTATAGCAACAGTTTCGACAGGACCCTTTTCTATTCTAACATGACAGTGCCTTTGTGTATAAGGCAAGGATCAAAGAGAAATTATGATTCAGTCAGTGTGGAAAAACTTGACTGGTCTGCAGAAAGCCAAGTCTTAATCCCAGGTGAACACCTCTGGTGTGAGTTTTAAATGCAGACCTTGAGCAAAAAATTCATCACCAAACACCAATGACTTTTACATTCATTTTATGGACAAAAGTACTGGGACACCCCCTTCTTTAGAAGAGAAAAAGGCTCATCCAAACTGTGGCAACAAAGATGGAAACATAATTAATGTACTTATTCTATTTCCACCTGTTGTAACAGTTTTGAAGTATGTGAAATGACTCTACGCATATGTCATTTGTGTTTGGTGATAAATTTTTGGCTCAATGTCTGCATTTAAAGTCACAGCAGAGATGTTCAGCTGGGATTAGGACTTGGCTTTTTGCAGACCAGTCAAGTTATTGACTGAATCATAATTTTTTTTTTATCCTTGCCTTATACGGTCACAAGCCAGGCTTGAACTTGGATCTCTGGTGTGGTGGTTAAGAGATCTACCACTGAGTCACAGGAGTGGTAATGTTGGACCCAAACAAAAAACTTAATGCAGTACTCCAGGAAATGAAGATTTAATAAATAAAAAAAAAGTCTTTGCAAGAATAATACAACAAAAGTTATTCTGGGACCGAGGTATTAACATCATCAAAAAAACAAAAGAGAAAATAAAAACTCCACGAGGGGAGAAAACAGAACCAGAGAACAATTACAATTAAAGAAAGTAACTCGAGATGCCTAACTTTCAGTAGCTTGAGAGGCTTAGCAAAACCAGGCAGGAAACACAGGGCAAAGACTCAAAAACCGAGTGAGGAACAAAGGGAAAAATACACCACTTAAATATACAGGTGGAAACAAGGCACAGGTGAGCTAGATAATACTAACAAATCCACATGAAGAAAAACTAAGGCAGAGGAGAAAACAGGGGACCTCTAGAGGAACGGAGACAAACTAAAGGAGTTAGGATGCTGAAATATAAACAGAGGCACTGTCATGTTAGAATAGAAAAGGGTCCTGTCCAAACTGTTGCTATAAAATTAGAAGCACACATTTCCCTAGAATATAATTTTATGCTAAAACATTAAGATTTGTACTCAAGGAAATTACTAAAGAAGTCAAACCTTTCATTGAAAGGGGGTGACCCAATACTTTTGGCAATATAATGTATGTTGATGCAGACAAACTACATATTCTGGTTCTGTTGCCAGTGCGAGCATCTCAACATGCAACCTTTCTTCTTTTTTCATTATTCCAACCCTCTTCAATTGGAGCAGGAAGATAAATTTCACTGAGAGATTCGTTCATTCATCTCAGATAAAACTGACTGAACATCACATCATGGCACATATAATAGTATTAGTATAATACCATTTTTGTGTTTCTGTCCATTTAAAAAGTACTTATCTATTCCCAAATAATCTTGTCACAAGTCACGCCAACTTGATCTTAAAATGCTTTATAATACAAAGCATGGATTTATTGCATTATAAATATCATTATATTTCCATGAAATATTTTGGTTGATGAGGAGATAACCCAAAACATTTTTAATGCACGTTGAGTGCTTAAAAAAAGGAGAAAAGCGATTTAGTTCAAGTTTCAAGTTCAAGTTGAGCTTTATTGTCATTCCGCTACATGTGTGGACATACAGTGGGACGAGATGTCGTGCCTCACAGGACCACGGTGCTACATAAATACAGATATACAACACGAAGTAAAACAGTATAAACCTATAAACAACTAACCTACTGTCAGCTTTGACTATGCATATGCTATATATATAAAAGTGGTTACCTATACATAAACTAAAAAAAAATACAAACTGTACAACTGTGCAGATGACTTCAAATACTGTACATGTGCAAAAAGAGAGACATTCAAGCAGCTGGCTGGGGAACAGTGTAAGGTGATTTGTGGTGTTTGAGGCTGTAAACATACATACATTACAGTCATATATTGCAATCAGTCTTTTGTGGGATTATGTAGGGGTAGTCCACGTTTCAGGATGTAGGGGTTTGTTTGGGGTTTCAGAGAGGGGCGGTGTGATGTGAGTTCAGGGCTCTCACAGCCTGGGGGAAAAAGCTGTTGAGCAGTCTGGCGGAGCGGGCTCTGATACTCCAGTACCGTCTACCTGAGGGTAGGAGTTGGAAGAGACTGTGGGAGGGGTGGGTGTGGTCCTTCACGATACTTTTTGCTTTGCTGGAGCATCGTGTAAGGAAAATATTCAGGATGGAGGGGAGAGGGAGAGGGGCACCAATGATTTTTGCAGCGGTGTTCACTGTCCGCTGGAGGGTCTTGCGGTCTGCTGCACTGCAGTTCCCGTACCAGACAGTGATGCAGCTGGTCAGCACGCTCTCAATGGTACCCCTGTAGAAGGTGGTGAGGATGGGTGGAGGGAGGCTTGCTCTTTTCAGCCGGCGGAGAAAGTGCAGGCGCTGTTGTGCCTTCTTGGAGACAGACCTGGTGTTGGTGGTCCAGGTGAGGTCCTCTGTGATGTGCACCCCCAGGAATTTAGTGCTGCTGACTCTCTCCACAGTCGAGCTGTCGATGATCAGTGGGGGGTGGTCAACAGAGTTTCTCCTGAAGTCCATCACAACCTCCTTTGTCTTCTCCACATTGAGGGACAGGTTGTTAGCGCCACACCATTCAGTCAGCTGTGCCACTTCCTCTCTGTAGTGCGTTTCATCATTGTTGCTGATGAGACCTACCACTGATGTGTTATCGGCAAACTTGATGATGTGGTTGGAGCTGAACTTGGCAGTGCAGTCGTGGGTCAGCAGCGTGAAGAGCAGCGGGCTGAGCACACAGCCCTGTGGGGCACCTGTGCTCAGTGTGGTAGTGCTCGAGGTGTTGTGGCCGACACGGACTGACTGAGGTCTTCCAGTTAAAAAGTCCAGGATCCAGTTACAGAGGGAGTTGTTAAGGCCCAGCAGGTTTAGTTTGTTTATGAGCTGTTGTGGGATTATTGTGTTGAATGCCGAGCTGAAGTCAATGAACAGCATTCTAACATAGGAGTCTTTGTTGTCTAGGTGGGTGAGAGCCAGTTGGAGGGTGGTGGAAATTGCATCGTCCGTAGAGCGGTTTGGACGGTATGCAAACTGGAGCGGATCGAGTGTGTTGGGGAGGCTGGTTTTGATGTTGTGCATGACTAGCCTCTCAAAGCACTTCATTATGATTGGAGTCAGTGCTATGGGATGGTAGTCATTTAGACAGGACACAGGTGATTTTTTTGGTACCGGTATGATCGTTGTGGATTTGAGACATGTGGGGATGACTGCCTGGCTCAGCGAGGTGTTGAAGATATCTGTTAGGACATCTGTCAGCTGTTCAGCACAGTCTTTCAGTGCGCGGCCAAGTATATTGTCAGGACACGCAGCCTTACGTGGGTTAATCCTAGATAGGGTCTTCCTTACGTCGGCTGGAGACAGACAGAGTGCCTGGTCGTTGGGAGGTGTGGGAAGTTTTTGTGCAGGTGTGTTGTTCTGCATTTCAAACCGTGAATAAAAGTGGTTGAGTGCATCTGGGAGGGATGTGTCGTCATCACAGGCCTGTGGCGGGGGCTTGTAGTCAGTGATGGTCTGAATGGCTTGCCACAGGCTCCGTGTATCTCTGCTGTTTGTGAAATGATTATTGATTTTATTGCCATATGACTGTTTAGCATTTTTGAAGCCACGGGACAGATTGGCTCTTGCTGTTTTGAGGGCTGCTTTATCTCCTGATCTGAACGCTTCATCTCTGGTTTTTAGCAGCCCACGAACCTCTGCTGTCATCCATGGCTTCCGGTTTGCGCGTGTGGTGATGGTCTTGGTGACTGTCACATCATCAATGCAGTATTTGATGTAAGCAGTCACAGTTTCAGTGTACTCCTGCAGGTCTGTATGGTTATTATAGGTGGCCGCCTCTTTAAACATGTTCCAGTCTGTGTCCTGGAAGCAGTCCTGCAGTGCTGAGGTAGCATTGTCTGGCCATACCGTGATCTGCTTTTGAACCTGTTTGGCCAGTTTGAGAAGTGGTCTGTATGCTGGGGTTAGCATAACAGAGATGTGGTCCGAGTATCCGAGGTGGGGGCGGGGTTCGGCTTTGTATGCGTTTTTCACTGTTGTGTAAACAAAGTCCAGTGTGTTATTTCCCCTTGTTGCAAAGTTCACATGTTGGTAGAACTTTGGTAAAACTGTCTTTAAGTTAGCGTGGTTGAAGTCGCCGGCTATGATGAAAAAGCCGTCGGGGTTATTTGTTTGCTGTTCGCTGATGGCGCTGTACAGTTCACGAAGCGCGTCCTTAGCATTTGCACACGGGGGAATGTACACCGCGACAATAACAATGGCCGTGAACTCCCGCGGCAGATAGAACGGTCGACATTTCACAACCATAAACTCCACCAGCGATGAACAGTGTTTTGATAATACCGCAGCATTGTTACACCATTCTTTGTTGATATACACACACAAGCCGCCCCCGCGAGTCTTACCAGACAGTGATGAATCTCTGTCCGCTCGGCAGCAGGAAAGTCCGTGAAGCTGAATGGCGGAGTCCGGGATGTTGTCGTTTAGCCATGTTTCAGTGAAAACAAACACACAACAATCCCTTGTCTCATGCCGTGTAGACCGGCTGAGTTGAATTAAGTCCAGTTTGTTTTCCAGAGAGCGAACGTTTGAGAGTATGAGTGATGGAATTGCTGGTCTAGTTGGGTTAGCCCTTAGCCTAGCTCGAATACCTCCACGCTTGCCGCGCTTCTGTCCCCTCTCACACCGCCGGCGTCGCCGTTTTGTGCGGGTAGCATCAGTAGGCGAGGCCGCGGTCTCAGGGTCCGGCTTCAGCAGCAGACAGAGGCCTTGTAGCTTCTCAGTAGTCGCCGGTGAAAGCTGATGTTTGTACACATTGCCGATATCCAGGAGGCTCTGGCGATCATAGATGTGTTTCCGGGTGTTTGTCCTTTGATTTTTCGATAAAGTCAGACAGTTTGAAGACGAGGAGACGAGACTAACAGACATAAAAACACAGTTTTTAGGACCCGGAGTAGCCGCTGCGTCCGAACGCGCCGCCATCTTGGTACATGGATTTATAAATTATGAATTATTTTTATGATTTATTATTATTGAAAGTGAAGTGACATACGGCCAAGTATGGTGATACATACTTGGAATTTGAGCTCTGCAATTATCCCATCGAAAGTGCACACACACACAGCAGTAAACACACACACACACTCCGTGAACACACACCCGGAGCAGTGGGCAGCCATTTATGTTGCGGCGCCCGGGGAGCAGTTGGGGGTTTGGTGCCTTACTCAAGGACACCTTAGTTGTGGTATTGATTGTGGAGAGAGCGCTGCACATTCACTCCCCCCACCTACAATTCCTGCCAGCCCGAGACTCGAAATCACAACCTTTGGATTACAAGTCTGATTTTCTAACCATTAGACAATGACTTCCCATTATTATAATTTATTATTATTATTAAAGTTTTGGGATTTTCTTAAATATAAAATTTAAGTTTTGGATTCTCACTGTGCTGGAAAGTGGGTCCATTGTCATTGACATCCATCAGGCTGATGGTCACCGTGGTTGTGGCGCTGTAGCCTCCGGTGAGTCCGAGCATATCTTTCACTTGAACCAAAACCAGATACGTCTCCCTGGCTTCTCTGTCCATATTAGGCCTAGATGTTACAATTATACCTATGTGAAAAAAAAAAAAAAAAAAAAAAACAACAAACATTGAGCATATATCTTATTTGCACATTTAAAGCTACTGTAAAAAGAGTTGTCTTATTTTTCTGGAAAATTACCCCTTCTACCTGACAGATACTGCCGCAGTCTTGATTTTACCCTTTGCTTTCTTCCTGTTTCAATTCCCTGTACAACCCTGTTTGTTGCTATAGTTACCTTGATTCGTTTGGATATCAATTAATTAGCTCCTCCTTCTCCTTGTTACCTTGTGTATATACAGGTGCAATAAAAATGAATTTATCTCAATAAATTAGAATTTCATGGAAAAGTTAATTAATTTTAGTAATTCAACTCAAATTGTGAAACTCGTGTATTAAATAAATTCAATGAACACAGACTGAAGCAGTTTAAGTATTTGGTTCTTTTAATTGTGATGATTTTGGCTCACGTTTAACAAAAACCCACCAATTCACTATCTCAACAAATTAGAATACTTCATAAGACCAATAAAAAAATTTTTTTTAGTGAATTGTTGGCCTTCTGGAAAGTATGTTAATTTACTGTATATGTACTCAATACTTGGTAGGGGCTCCTTTTGCTTTAATTACTGCTTCAATTCGGCATAGCATGGAGGTGATCACTTTGTAGCACTGCTGAAGTGGTATGGAAGCCCAGGTTTCTTTGACAGTGGCCTTCAGCTCATCTGTATATTTTGGTCTCTTGTTTCTCATTTTCCTCTTGACAATACCCCAGAAATTCTCTATGGGGTTCAGGTCTGGTGAGTTTGCTGGCCTGTCAAGCACACCAACACCATGGTAATTTATCCAATTTTGGTGCTCTTGGCAGTGTGGGCAGGTGCCAAATCTTGCTGGAAAATGAAATCAGCATCTTTAAAAAGCTGGTCAGCAGAAGGAAGCACGAAGTTTCTTGGTAAACGGGTGCATTGACATTGGTTTTCAAAAAAACACAATGGACCAATACCAGCAGATGACATTGCACCCCAAATCATCACAGACTTGTTCTGTCTGGAAGACTCTAGGACCTTGGTTTCCAAATTAAATACAAAACTTTCTCTCATCTGAATAGAGGACTTTGGACAACTGGGCAACAGTGCAGTTCTTCTTGTCCTTATCCCATGTAAGGTGCCTTTGACGACAACTGTAGCCAAATTCATTGACACGTCTGTGTGTGGTGGCTCTTGATGCCTTGACCCCAGCTTCAGTCCATTCCTTGTGAAGTTCACCCAAAGTCTTGAATAGATTTTGCTTGACAATCCTCATAAGACTGCGGTTCTCTCCGTTGGTTGTGCAACTTTTTCTTCCACACTTTTTCCTTCCACTCAACTTTCTGTTAACATGCCTGGATACAGCAATCTGTGAACAGCCAGCTTCTTTGGCAATGAATGTTTGTGGCTCACCATCCTTGTGAAGGATGTCAATGATTGTCTTCTGGACAACTGTCAGATCAGCAGTCTTCCCCATGATTGTGTAGCCTAGTGAACCAAACTGAAAGACCATTTTGAAGGATCAGGAAACCTTTGCAGGTGTTTTGAGTTGATTAGCTGATTGGCATGTCACCATATTCTAATTTGTTGAGATAGTGAATTAGTGGATTTTTGGTAAATATGAGCCAAAATCATCACAATTAAATTGTGCAGAAAAAAACATTACATATTAGGGTTAGTACATACTTACAGACTTATACAGATGACAATGTGCAAAATACACATAGATATACTCAGTATACACAGTGTACTATTAGACATACTTACAGTTATCAATACAAATTATACACGTTATATACACATTCTACATTATGTACACATATATACACACAATAATATGCGAAGGTGCAACAGATTATACATAAGGTGGATATGCATGGATGTGCATTGGATGGTATCCCGTGTTAGCAGATAGGTTGTTGTATTAGTGCAGTGTGTGCATGTAGTCTAGTTTAACTGTGTTAAAGTTCATTGCATGGCATGGGAGTAAAGTGGGAGTGTGCTGTAGGGTGTATTAATTTTGACTGTTCATTAGCCTGATAGCCTGAGGGAAAAAGCTATCCCTCAGTTGGCTAGCGCGGGATCGGATGCTGTGGAGACGTCTTCCTGAGGGCAGCAGAGAGAGCAGTCTGTGGGACGGGTGGTTGGAATCATTGATGATCCTCCGGGCTTTCTTTATACGCCTGGTGTAGATGTCCTGGAGGGAGAGAAGCTCACCTCCAACAATGTGGCGGGCAATTTGCATGACCCTTTGCAGAGCTTTGCGGTTTTCAGCGGTGCTGTTTCCAAACCAGAAGGTGATGCAGCCGGTCAGGATGCTCTCCACAGTGCAGGTGTAGAATGATCTGAGGATGTTGGGGCTCATTCCAAACTTCCTCAGCCGTCTCAGGAAGAAGAGGCGCTGATGTGCCATCTTCAGCACTGCATCTGTGTGAGAGGACCATGTGAGATCCTCAGTAATGTGAACGCAGATTAACTTAAAGCTGTTTAAAAAGCTAACTATTCCCTCTATCGGTTCCTTACATCAACCGACATGCTGCCGTTACAACTTAATTTATTATACTCATTCCTTCTCAAAAGATCTGAACGTGTCTTTCCCAAGCCTACTCATCAGGAATCATCTTCTATAATCTAATCAAAGGCAACATTGCTCTGCTATCTCTTATTCGCACACATCCATGTTTGTTAAACCATACGCCTTCCACTAACCACTAAACTACTAGCCTCTGCATACTCATACACTCCAAATTCCGAGACTAATCAAACTTTAGAATTCATGTTCTCATTAGCATTCTTCGGCTTCCTACGCTGCTCAGAACTTGCTCTGACTCCCCTACATTCATCCCTCTGTCCACTCCTGTATTTCGGAGATTACTATCTACTCCTCATATACTTTCATCTTCACCCTTCGAAGAAGCAAACTGACCAACTAGGAACATAATTTTCTATACATTTCTCCGGTCCATACTCGTTCTGAGTTCTCACAAATCTGTTTCCAAATATGTCCCTGCTCGACACTCAGGCCAAGCACTTCCAAAAGATCCGCTCCTTACAGGAATTGGAAACCGGCCACAAAATTCACAACATCAGCAACCAGATGTGGAATCTCCGATGAGACTATCAGAACCCTCGGCCGCTGGTCATCTTGACCATACCAAGCCTACAACCGCAACAATATCAAGTTCTTCATCAAGCCCAAGCTTACCTCGGCTCTTCCCAACTTAGGGGGTCCTAATCGTCTGGCCTAAATATACAAATGAGATGATACCCCCACCCTGAATCTCTCCAGCCATCAATCCAAGATGCCTGGATTCAACCTGACCATCATCCTATCCCATCTACCTTTTCATTTTCGTTGTGGCGTGGTGCTTGCTCGAGAAGTGAAATGTATGAGAAAATTGATTCTTCCTGGTTGTTTTAAAACATTAAAAATCCACATTAAGTTTTAGGTTTCACATGAGTTTTTCATGTGCTTTCCCACTCTACTTTTTGGGGGCGTATGCCTCAGGTTACGTGCACAAATTAAAGTGGTTTAATTTGTAATTGGTCACATGGTTTCTTTCTTAACAACTCAAGCCTCCAATTGAGGACTGATCTGGCATGACCATTTATTCTCGCCACGATCTCCAACGCCTCAGTTCAAATGTCACATCACTAGCTCCAGTGTTTGTTTTGTGCACCCATGTTTTGTTTTACTTCATTTAGTTAATAAACCTGGGCTTTTGCTATGATTGTGACTGAACATTTATTCTTTATTTTTTGGAAATATATATTTTTTCCATTTAGTTCTGCCCTTCAAAAGCATCAGAAGATACTTGCATGTTTCCAGGAAGACAAATTAAGTACAATTTACCTTGATCTTCAAATTCAAAAAGTTCCACCCCCTGGCTCTTAATGCATTGTGTTTCCTTCTGGAGCATCAGCAAATGTTTGAACCTTTTTAATAGTTGTGTTTCAGTCCCTCAATTGTCCTAAGTATGAAAAGATGGATCTCAAAATCATACAGTCACTGTTGGAAAGGGTTAAAACATGCAAGATATGCTGGGAAACTGAAGAATCTGCAGAATATGGAGGATTTTTCTGAAGAACAGTGCTTGGTTTAGCAGTTTAGAACAAACAAGGGACTCATGAACAACCAACAACAATCTCATGAACAATCCTCTCAGTTTTTTGCTCCAAATTATGATTTTTTTAATTAAATTTACCTACATTCAAGTGTTGACAATAATTTTTGAAGCTAGAATAAAACAGATTTTTATTTAATCATTTTCTTTTTAGAGTAGAGGCTCTGATCTTTATTTTGAAGTATTGCATTTTCAGATATTCATACAAAAATATACTCGGTGGGCCATGAAACTTTAGTGAAAATGATTACAAATGCTGGTGGTGGCTAGCAACTTTTTTTCCAAAATGCTGGTAGGGAAAGAATTAATAACAATGTAGCAAGAGGAGGACCAAAGACACAAGAAACTGAATGAGAAGCACATGGGGAAAGAACAAAGCAAAGGTCAAGTGCTACATAAGTGTGCCATGACCCTGACACAATTTGTTTCAAAACAAACAACCAGCCTGAAGTGTCAAAACTTTGAAGCAGGTGTATTAACAGAGTTACCACAGGTCTTGTTTTCATTTCACAATGGAAATGTTTCACAATACTTCAATACTACAGAGTGTCTTTATTTTCATTACTATACTATATTTATGATTTTGTCTTTATTTTACATAAATACCATTTAGTTTTATATTTGCATCCAATGAACTGAAATTCACATAATTTATGTATGACTGTTTAAAGCATATAGGTTATTGCCAAAAAAATTATTTGCACCTGTTTTGGGTTCCACTGAGAAGTAGGGCTCCCCTTCCAAGATGGAATATATGAGTTTAGCATTGTTCCCAAACATTGGGTCATCAGCATCTGTGGCTGTCACTTGGATAACTGTGGTTCCTGTAGAGGAGAGAGAAGGGTTAATGAGCAAACACTGGTTTATATTCACACATATTAATGTGTTACTCTCATGGATTCGGCCATTGTATGTCTGTCTCTTATTTAAGAAACGTCCTTCAAGAAATCTGCTGTTTATTCTTTCTATTGAGTTTCACTTGCTCTTTACGGTCTTCTTTCCTGTCTCTTCTTTGCTGCCTTTGTATATATTTTTGTTATTATTGGTAGATAACATATGTTTCCAACCTCTGTTGGCTCATATTAAAAGCATATTATTTAAACTAAAATGAACTAAAGCTAAAATTCACTAAAGTTTCAACAGCTAAGGGTGTCTTTTGTCTGCACCACTCTATTTATGCCGCAGACTGTAACAGTCATTGGTTAGCAATATGTCTCCTGTTTACCAAAAGGAGGTTTTTGTAACAGTGTTTTGAATTTATCTCACTAGTGTTCTGTAGTCAGGAAAATAGTCTGAGTATTTGGCAGCTTTGTGTTTCATCTGAAGCCAAAGTTTAGATTCTGACAAAAGATAATATATTTTTGACTAAAATGTTTGACTTTGACCTGAAAGTTTGAGGTTTGCATAAGGTGGTGTGTAGTTTTGCTATTGTGTTTATAGTTGTGAAAAAATTGTGAATTGTTTCATGAATAGTGTGTTAACAATCCAGAAAAAATGTAATTGCGTTAAATATTTTTAATGCGTTTATTTGAAATATTTTATTTTTTGGACTATCAAGGAAGTTTTGAGCTCTGCAGCAAATTAAAAGTGCATGTTTTGATAATACCTCACCATAACCGTGATTTTTTATCTAAAATATACTTAATAATAATAATAATAACAATAATAATACATATAATTTTGTGTTTTCAATTTTGTTGCAACAGGACCATCTTCCGTTTCAGCATTAAGAAATCTTGTGTGCAAAGCAAAACTTTTTTTTTGGAGCTGTATGTTTTGTATTGACATTTTGGAACAGAAATAACTCTCTCCAGACTGCTACAACAAAGTCTATGATGTTATTATGTTTTCCACAATTCTATTCATATGTCAAATACCAACCAAGCTTTCTGTGAATATTTGGTTGTGAGTCCTGAATATTGAAGGTAGTAACTCCAAATTGTTTTGTTGTATCTCTTTTTTATTATTTGTCAAAAAATATATAGAACACAGAGGTCGACGCACCTGTGGGACACATCTCTGGAATATTGGATACATAGGGCTCATTAATGAATTCTGGAGCACTGTCATTGATGTCCTGGACGTTAATGATAAACTCAGACTCAGGTTCAACAGGTTGTTTGGAGCTGCGGTTGATGGCCTGGGCTTGTAGTATGTAGAATGGCTTCAGCTCACGGTCCAGACGTTTTAATAAGTAAATATCACCTGTGTACTCATCAATTTTGAAGATTTCACCAGCTCCTTCACCTGAGAGGATATACTTGATAGTAAAGTCCCCTGTGTCGTAATCTGATTTCAGCTGAAAGAAAATAAACAGGACTTAAAGGAGATTTTGCTAGATATATCTACTATATATCTCTGTATATAATTTTATATCAACTCTATAAACCATTGATTCCCAGTTGAGGGTATGTCAGTAGGTTTCAGTGGGTAAGTGAAAACATTTCATATTAGGACAAGGGTCAGAAATGAACAAGAATGTATAGCAAACATACCAGCAAAATTAATAAAAATGATGGCAAATATGCCCCATAATGAATTTTAGTTTAGTTTAGTTTATGTGCAGCTTAAAAGTGCTAATAAAACCAACAGTTTAATTTCAGGCTGCAGCAAAGTCAAATTTAGAGGACTCATCTGGTTCCCGTGGTCTTGTGCCGATGGCCGTCGAGGTGACAAGGTCTTCAGATGGGATCTGTCTCTGGGGCTAATCTAATTGCCCTGACATCTGCTGACATTCAGGGCCGTAGAAGTCGTCTCTATGTGCTGATTCACCATCTGGTCTGGGAAGGGGATTAGTGAACTTAATGGTGATTGTGACAAGTGGGGCGGGGCAGAGTGCCATGGGAATGGAGCGAGGCTGGTGGAGTAAATGATAATGGGCGACACCTGCACCACTCACCGGTCTCGAGTCCCACGGAGGAGCTATGGAAGGATAAAAGGAAGAGTGATGACAGTGGAAGAGAAGAGAGGACCAGACCTGGATTTTATTTAGTGTTTTGTGTACGTCAGTCGTCCTCGAAGGGCTGCCGCTTTTCTTTTGTGTTTGTTCATTTTATTATCAAAGTCTTTAAATGTTCGCCGGTTCCCGCCTCCTTCTTCCCATATCTACGAACTGTTACATTGATCTTTTTCAGTGCCCATTAATTGATGCATGGCCTCAAGCTTCTAACCTTTTTTTTAGCAATAAAGAAGCTGGAAGCAGCAGGGAAGGTTGATGGCTGCATGTAACCTTGCTGACATGCCTCCTGGATGTATTCTTCCATTTCCAGGATGTGTTTGCCATTGGACTAGTGGTGCAGACAGGCAAGGGAGAAACAACCAGTGAAGTGACCAGTTGCCTAATGAAGCTAAGCAGGGTTGAGCCTTGTCAGTACCTGGATGGGAGACCTCCTGAGAAAATTAGGTTGCTGTTGGAAGAGGTGCTAGTGAGGCCAGCAGGGGGTGCTCACCCTGCAGTCTGTGATTGTCCTAACGCCCCAGTGTAGTGACGGGAACACTATACTGTAAAAAAGTACCATCCTTCGGATGAGACGTTAAACCGAGGTCCTGACTCTCTGTGCTCATTAACAATCCCAGGATGTCCTTCCAATAAGAGTAGGGGTGTAACCCTGGCATCCTGGCCAAATTTTCCCATTGGCCTCTGACCATCATGGCCTTCTAATCATCCCCATACACTGATTGGCTTCATCACTCTGTCTCCTCTCCACTAATAAGCTGGTGTGTGGTGCACATTCTGGCGCACTATGGCTGCGGTCGCATCATACAGGTGAATACTACACACTGGTGATGATTGAGGAGATTCCCTCTTGTATGTAAAGTGCTTTGAGTGCCTAGAAAAGCACTATATAAAATGTAATTAATTATTATTATTATTATTTCACTAGAAAATACACATTATATTTGTATAAATAGATTAGACTTTGTGAAAAAAAAATGTCACCGTTATTTCTAAGCCTTAACTGGCGCAAAATACAATGTATCACAGATCACATCAGGTCATGAGGCTTCATCTCACCATAACTAGATTTAAGTAATCACAGGCAAGAAGCACATTCATTGTTTATGCTGTCCTAGTCATAGACCATACAAAAAGGTTGGGTGTGGCACAGGTTTATATCAAGGGTGGCAGATTGGGTAATTGATGGTGGTCCAGGTGGTGTTGATTAGAATTCTGGGCTGCATTTAGCCCCGAAAAAACGGTGCAAAATGTTTATTAAATGGAAAAGGTGTTGTGTTGAAAACCCTGTTCTGATGATGAAAGTGTTGCAACTGTGGCAGCTTCTTTTTGAAGAATTTTCGTAGCCTGAAGAAATTGGTATAAATACGTGTTTAATTCTGAAAAATACGCTCAATGCTACAGTCACTGCGCTTGCCATCCAGAATAAAAGAGAACACCCCAATCGACTGAAAGGATTTGTGGAAACTGTGGTTCCTAATTATTGTGATCCAATATTTGCCTCGCATTTCAGGTGAAGGATAATCCACTTCTTACCTCCGAGACTGTGTTATGATCTACAGGACCTTATTATTTTTATGGTGAGTATTAGGCTTATCAATATTGCTGATCACTGTTGTTGTGCAATGATATTGTAATATTTACCAATATATAACCTAATCAGAGGAGTATAGAACATTTTATGAAAATGTCACTACACAATACAATAGCAAAATATATAAATGTGTATTACATTTACATTTAGTCATTTTGCAGACGCTTTTATCCAAAGCGACTTACAATTGGGGAATACATAAAGCGATTAATCTTGAAGAGGCAAACAGACAGAGGAAGTGATCCCAACACCAAGTCTCAGGCATTGTTCAAATAAATACAAGCTAGCAAGGGAAGGAGAGAAAGGTAAAGAGAAAGATGAAGATATAGAAAAAGGGAGAGTATTTGTTTTATGATGAAGTCAAGTAGTTGAAAGAGATGAGTTTTTGGTTGTTGCTTGAAGATTGACAGGGATCCAGCATTCCGGATGGGGGTGGGAAGATCATTCAACCAGCCAGGAATGGTGAACGAGAATGTTCTGGAGAGTGATTTTGAGCCTCTCTGTGATGGTACCACGAGGCGTCGCTCACTAGCAGATCTCAGATTTCTGGAGGGGATGTATATTCGTAATAGTGAGTGGAAGTAGGTGGGTGCTGAGCCGGTGGTTGTTCTATATGCAAGCATCAGTGTCTTGAACTGGATGCAAGCTGCAACTGGTAGCCAGTGCAAGGAGACAAAGAGAGGAGTAACATGTGCTCTTTTGGGCTCGTTGAAGACCAGTTATGCCACTGCATTCTGAATCATTTGTAGAGGTTTGATTGTGTTTGATGGAATTCCAGTCAGAAGAGCATTGCAGTAGTCCAGCCTAGAAATGACAAGGGCCTGGACAAGAAGTTGTGCAGCATGCTCTGTCAGAAAGAGCCTGATCTTTCTGATGTTGTGAAGTGCAAACCTGCAAGATCGAGCAGTCTTTGCAATGAGCTCTTTGAAGGTCAGCTGATCATCAAAGATTACACCAAGATTTCTGACCGAAGCTGGTGGGGTAATTGTTGATGAACCTAACTGAATCGTGAAGTCATGCTGCACAGTTGGAGTGGCAGGGAAGACAAGAAGCTCAGTCTTTGTCAGGTTGAGCTGTAGGTGATGTTCTTTCATCCATAACGAGATGTCTGCCAAGCAGCCTGAGATCCGTGCAGCTACCGTTGGATCATCTGGTTGAAATGAGAGATAGAGCTGTGTGTCATCAGCGTAGAAATGGTAGGAGAAGCCATGTGCCTGTATGATGGGACCCAGTGATGTAGTGTATGTGGAGAAGAGGAGGGGTCCAAGAACCGAGCCCTGGGGAACCCCAGTGACCAATTGATGTGCTTGGATACCTCCCCTCCCCAGGCCACCTTGAAGTGAGAGTGAGACCAGTGAGATAGGATTCAAACCAGCGAAGTGGAATCCAGTGATGTCCAGTGATGAGAGGGTGGACAGGATGATCTGATGATTGACAGTGTCAAAAGCGGCAGACAGATCCAGCAGAATGAGGATGATCGCGCGTGTCTTCTCCCGGTACATCTCTGCTGCGCAATGGTACCAGCCGGCCATGGAGCAGTGGTGTTCACAAAAGCACAAACAAGTGATAATTTCGCCCTTTACCCAACGGGATGGGGTGGCCGTGGTCTTAGTGTCCATAGAGAGGCTCTGCGTTGCTGATGATCGCACCAGATTGCACCTTTCTTTTTGATCGCGCACGCTCAAAGGGCCGCCGGCAGACAGTACAGTTGCAGTCAGTGTGGGTAGGTCTGTACGCTGTGCCATGCAATGAGAGGTACCATACTCTCAAGAAATATAAACTGTTACCTAGATACCTGATTGGGCAAATAGCTGGTCAAATGATAAAAAATAGGCACATGTATTTTACTATGGCACAGTAATATAGTAATAATTTACTACTTTCTCCTTTTTTACTTTTATTTCCTCTTTTCCTGATAATTTGTAATGAGAGGATAAAAAGACTAATGAGATAAAGAGATAGATAGATAAAAACATGCTAATAAGTTCAAACAACCATTCAATATCTATTATTTCCTGAATATTATGAAATCCAAGAGGGCCGCATCTGATGACGTCATAATATGCCAAATAGATGAGTATTTTTACACCCAACATAAACTTTTGGTCATGCCCAACATTTTTCTAATTTACAGTAGATCTCTATCTTTAACCCCTTTCAAGCCACAAGCTTTTGAAATCTTGATGTCAAAATCCAGCATTTTTTCAAAAAACCCATGGCGCCTAAAGGGTTAAAGAAGTTCCAGATCTATACTTGTGCTCTACTTATTTCATCTTGTTATTTTTGTAAATAAACCTGTGCAAACAATATGCTTGCTCTTGTGAATTTTTGATGTTAATTACATTTATTTACAATTCTTTATCATCATGTTGATATGCTATGTTACTATAAATCTCTTACGACAAACATGTCTTCTAATATTTTCGATTGCTGCTTATACCGAGCTGCAGTGGACACATTTGTAAATGACTTCACTTAGACCCATTGTGCGAGCTGTCTCTTTAATACCGCATGGTTTATATGCATGTTTCTTCTGATGTGGCTGACATTTTTGACACACCCACCAAGCAAGAGAAACCATATCTCAAATCCTGTTGCACACCATTTCCAGGATACATGTCGTTCAACCCGGAAACCATAGCAAAATGTTGGACACCGGTCTGAGCTTGAATATGCTCCTGGTGAACGGTGAGATGAAGTGAGGGTGGAGCCTAGCAATTCTGTGACTGCGCGGAAGCACCAGAGTGTTAATCTTAGTTTGGTTTACCATTCAAAACTACAGAAAATCGGGAAAAACATTGCTTGCATACTTTACTGAAATAATTGCAAACAGCTTTTTACAAATTCACAAAATAAAACAGATTATTTTATTATTGCAAGTTAATATCATAAAATGCTAAAATTATTATTATATTTATTTTTAAATAAAATTGCTATTACTGTAAGTCTGACAAAGAATGAATTAAGAAGATTATTAAAGATATAATTCAAGTTATACCTGACCAATCTTCCTTTGTGTTGGATCTTCTTCTTCAACAAATATCTGGCTCCAAATCCAGCCTCGTCTCACTCTTAGATTGGACCCAGGAGAAATTTTACTTGAGCGGAACTCATGCTGTTTTTTTGAGATTATAATGTCACCCCCTAGCCAGCCAGGCATGATGGAGATCATGAGAAGCGCATGAGAGCAGAACAGTTGTCCCATTGTTGAGAATTTTCTTAAACAGTGTTTTATTTGAATGTTAGGCTGGATGTCATGTGATGATGCCAAGGAAGGGAGATGGACTCAAACAAGACATGAGGCAAAATTCCATTAGAAGGAATGATGACTCTTCTGTTACTGAGAAACAGGAAAGAGATTGTTAGAGTTATTCATAGGGTTGTGGTGAACATGAAAATAATTCTTCAATTGACTAAACTGGGGAGTCAATATAGGGCACAGATAACGTTTTCGAGTGAGAATTCTGGCTAATCATAGGACCAGTTTAATCTGTTTTAATCTTCTGCACTGATTCTTAAGAACAATTTTTAAAAGATTTGAACATATTTATAATATTTTTGTTAAATTGTTAAATAGAACTCATGATACACCTTACTGGCAGTTCTATCCATACTCAACCAAATTGCTTAAAACCACTTAAATCATTAAATCATCATGATAAATAATTTATAATTAATGACAACTGCAACATTCCATTAAAAAGAAGTAAAACATTTAACCATCAGCTGTGATTTTGTGGGGTTTTTAATAATAAATGCACCAGTGAAACGCAAACTGTCCTGCAGCCAATTCTAAAGATTTAAATCACAGGGCTGATTGCAAGCACAATATTGAAACAATTACTAACCCCTCACCCCTAACCTTAGTAAAGCTTTAGTAGCACATGCTGATAGATAACATTACTGATGTCTGAAATTACTGAATCCTTAACCAAATCAAAGAAGTCTGTCCTGTTCATGACAGCTGACTATGTGATGGAGCTGCGAGGCAGAGTTTGTGCACATACTTGGTTAACAGTCCAGTTTGTCTTTTTAGTGAATAGCATAATAGGGTGCTGCTTGGTTTGCATTTATTTGTTGCATCCTCTTGTGGACTAGTGATTTAAAAATCTGAACAAAGTTTTTCCTCTAACTGACATAATGTCTTAGAATGTATTTTATGCAGATAAAAGTAACAATCTCAATAGCTTCTCACTCAATCTGTTTGCTGCCATATTTACCAAATATGTCACTTAAATTTTGCTAATCAAATGCCAAAGGCAACCCTCCAAGGTTAGCAAAAAGCACACCACAGCATTATACTAGCAAGGAGATGAGGCGTTTTCTTTAAAATTATATCAGTAGAGGAGAAGCTTCAGTACACTGACTAAAGTATGCTATTTTTTGTTTGTTTGTTTTCACTTATCCCTTATCACTTAGTGATGTGAAGTGACAGTCTGTCAACTAATATTGTGATTGACAATGTTATGACAAGAGGATTCCATTTACTGTTATTTTCCTGTTAAAGGACTTATGTTGTCAATTTCAAATCTTTGAATGTGACTACTGGCCAAAATATGATCTATGAATAGTGATTCTATTCCAGACCATTTCCTCGAAGAAAGTTAATGTATTATAAATAAATAAAGTAATGATTAAATCATGATAGCGAATTTGTTCATTTTGATTAATTTTAAAATTTTTAAGCAGCAGCACAATATTATGGTGTTGTCTATGGCGCCAGAAATCCCACAGAACAAAATTAAATCATTATAATATGGTATAAGGTAAATATGTTAAACAGATGATGGCACTATACATATCTCATTGATTAAAAATTGAATAAAATCAACCTAATGATTTCATGATTGTAATATTCTATAAAAAGATATCAAAAATATATGTATATGATTTTTATACATATAAATGTTGACCTTTGATTTATGTTTAACTGCATTATAAGGATTTCCTAATTTGGAATACAATTTAAGATTGTGTATATCTATGGGTAATTGGACTGTTGAAAATATGGCATTTTAACTCAGTTTAAATGTATGAAAAGATTTGTTTATTTTACTAAACAAAAACCCAGCATTTTATGGACAACAAATGGTGCACTGTATGTGAATGAAGAATAAACTATTTTAAACAAAGTTTATGTAATATGACAAAGATTAATATCATGGTAAAAATATATTTTAATTAATTTATGGGGCCAGAGAGCAAGAATGCACAAAATAGACTTATTTCTTTCTTTCTTTCTTTCTTATTTCTACAAAAAAATAATTCAGACCGTACTGTATGAGTATTTTTTACAACTTTCCATCTTATAAAACTGTTTAGTGAGGTCATATTAATTGATAATTTTAATTACATTCTCAATGTCCTTTTTTTCCGGATACTGCATTTTAAAATATAATTTAGTAAGATTAAAATAAGCTGTACAGATATTTACTGTCGAGGGTTTGAACAATTTTCCATGCTTATTCAATAAACCATAGAAAATGATTGCACATACACCAGTTAGAATTACAACAGTTTTTCCTTATTGTGTACTTAGGTAGATATGTATTTGTGCATGGACTGAATTGTGGTTGTTGCTGTAACAATATTACTTACTGTGAATGATTAATACATGATTTAATAATAATAAAGAGACCTTTCTACTGTCCAGGGTTCCAGATCACCTGAATGAATATACCGTAGTCCAACTGATGGGAGGCATGAGGACTGCAGGACCCTTTGTTCATAGACTCGTTGCATTTCTGTTTGCCAAATGCATGTGAAACTTGTTCAGTTTATGTTTCTGTTTTTATTTTTTTAAATAGAATTTAAAATGTATTTTATTCCTGTGATGCAAAATAAAATTTTCTGCATCGTTACTCCAGTCTTTAGTGTTGTAGGATGCTTAATAATTAATTTGAATATAATTTCTAATGATTTATGGCTTCATAGTATTTGTACATGTAATGTCTGCCTTTCCAAGTAAAGAATTTGTGATTAGATGCTAAATAAACAAATTGACTTCCCACACATCTTTGCATGACTCATGTTACAAATCCAAAATGCTTTACCCAGTCAGCCAACTCTGTTGAAAATAAAAATACATGCATTTTCAGAAATGTGTGTTTATCATTGGGTATATTTTGATGTTTAATATTTTAAATGTGTAATTATTATACTGCACACATCTTTTTTGAAAAGACCGTGAAGACACAACTGAATAATGTCAAACTTTATCCCAACCTACAGTCAAATCTTCAATATACTTTAATTAGTCATTAGGGGGGTCACGTTGTGATGTATTGTTTGTTTGTTATGCTTCACAGGTAATGGCAACCTGTGTTTTTCAAGTATAAATATAAAATATATATATATATACTGTAAAACTGTTTTTAAAGGTAATTTGAGAAAGAAATGTTGTTTTCATGAACAGTAACTGAGACTAATTGTTTTTTGAATAGCTTTATGTTTTTGAATATTTAGATGTTTATTCAATTGAATATTCAAGTCAAGTCACCTTTATTTTTATATTCATGCCAAGCTAACCAATAAATAAATACATAAATAAATCGAATTAATGACTGTATGATTTCTGTGTCTTTTATCAGGTTAGAGTCACATTTAAAATCCAGATGTTTATTAGTATTAATGGTAATGTTTTTTGAAAAGCATCAAGCATATAGACGTATTCAAAATAACATCTGAATTCTATATCTAAAGTCATTGTACATTTTCAGATTTAGTAGATTAAAAAGAGCTCACCTGTGTTTCTGAACAACATCACAACTCTACATTTCACTTTTGATTATACTTGTATAATTTTAACATGTAGACAATAAAGAAACCTTGAAACCTTGAAACTCTCTCAACTCACATCTGTGTTTCCTCAATAGTTTCTTAACACAATTTTGATCTGTTAACTGGTCACCTACTGCAGTGCTAATGTTCACTGCTTTCAAAATGGTTTGTCCCTCCAATGACCACCTCCCATTTCTCCCCATTTGTCTTTTTTCATCATACATTCTGGAGGAGCGCAAACAGTGCTTGTATTGTCAGAGCACAGTGACACACACACATCATTCTTCTTCATGCAAAAAGCCTAGACCAGTGGACACATCTCAAACCTCTGTTTCCAACAATACAGCATTTATTAGCTTTATCCCGCTGCAGGCCTACAGTATATTTAACTAAGAGCAAACTGTTCCAGAGACTGAAAGGAGGAAAGTTTCTGACATTTAAATGCTCAATGAGCCCCCTTTTCCTCATCAACCCATTATGACTCCACATTCATAAACATGAACATATCAAAAACATGACATATTTATTTTATAAGTTAAACAACTGAGTTAAACAACTAGTATCACGTGCACTTTTTGTACAGAAATAAGATATTGAGTCATTTAATGGGGAGGGGGTTAAACAATTAATATATAATAATGATTTACCACTTATAAGTTTTATATGCCAATTCAATTCAATATTATTTGTATAGTGCTTTTTACTATATAATCGTTGCAAAGCAGCTTTACAGGAAATTATGTCTCTTAATGAAATTAATATATTTATATTACAGAAACTTAATATGTTTAACTTATGGGAAAATGAGGTTAATTCTGTATAATGTCTGAGGGTTGGCTTCCTCTGAGGTCCTCTGAGGGGTTGGAATCATCTCTTCTCAGGTGTTCGGTCATATCAGATCATTTAAGGGTTGGATCCAGACTGAAACCTGTGTAATTCCTAGTTCCGTGTCAGAAAAAGAGAAAAAAAAATAGACATAATTAGTGTAGCTGTTGTTCCATCCAAGCAAAAATTATTTGTTCAACACAAGCTAAAGCATAATAATGTGCGTTTGATCAGATATAACTGCAGTACAAGATTATGAGATAAATTATATGAATGCTAGATTTAAATAGAGAGAATGTGTCTGAAACCCGAACATTATCAGAAAGGTTATTCCAGAGTTTGGGAGCCAAATATGAAAAAAAATAATATTCAATGAACAGATTCACAAATAACCTGCCTGATTTATCTCAACTGCTCTGTCTACCAATAAATACAAATGAACTAGACAAAATTACTAGCAACATGGGAACTATCTTCTCTAATTCATTAGAAACTGTTGCCCCCATCAAATTAAAAAAGGTTAGAGAAAAACCTGTTGCGGCATAGTACAACAGTTATACCCATTTTCTCAAGAAAGTAACTCGTAATCATGAGCGCAAATGGAGAAAAACTATCTAGGAAGTCTTTAGAATTGCATGGAAAAACAGTATGTCCAGCTATAGACAGGTTCTAAAAGCTGCCAGGACCGAGCATATCCGCAAACTTATAGATAATAACCAAAACAATCCAAGGTTTTTATTTAGCACAGTGGCTAGATTAACAAATAAACAGATGTCACCAGATCGAAATATTCCCTCACCATTTAAAAGTAATGAATTTATGAATTTCTTCACTGATAAAATAGATATCATCCGAAATACAATAACAAATATAGATTCTACAGCGTCTAGTAAATCAGCTTTATTACTCGCCCCCCAAGAAAAACTGCTGTGCTTTACAACTATAGGACAGGATGAGCTACATAAACGTATCACTGCATCTAAACCAACAACATGTTTATTAGTTCCTGTACCCACTAAATTATTGATAGAGTTGTTACCTGTAGCAGAAGAACGTCTAGGTTACGTACGTAACCCCCGTTCCCTGATGGAGGGAACGGAGACGTTACTGTTCGTCGTGACGACATAGGGATTTACCTGAAGCCCCGAACATCTCTGATTAAGAGAAAACGCCAATGAAATTGGCTATGGATTTTTGCATACCTGAGCCACTCCCCGTGCATACGGGTATAAAAGGGCGACAGGTGCATCCACTCATTAGGTTTTACGCTGAGGAGCCGAGACGAGTCCCTGGCAACCAACGATGGTTCAAGATTGTGGCATGGGGACATAACGTCTCCGTTCCCTCCATCAGGGAACGGGGTTACGTACCTAACCTAGACGTTCCCTATCTGTCGGTCACTACGAGTTATGTCGTGACGACATAGGGGTCCTATGGAAAGCGCCACAAGCTGAACCCCGTCACAACCTTGTGGCATGCAGATGTTGACAAGCGAGAGCGTGACAGACAAATGCCATGCAAGAGGTTGCAACCTTCCTACCGCTCCAGTGCAAATTCGCTAACATTGGTGCCCACCGGGTGCCCAATATCGTCCCCGAACCGTACTCTCTTGGCTACTGGCAAAATGGGTCGTGGGCGAGAGTGAGGAGGCAGGGCATTGCACACTGTCGTCCCATGGACCTGAGAACCCGGAGGAAAAGGAAATTGCTCTTTCTTTGAGAAAGTGGGTACCGCTGGCCCTTGGACCAGCGGCGGAACAGAAACAAAATGAAACAGAAGATTCTCCTCCCGGCCCTCTCACCGGGGAAGGAGCGGCGCTGTTCTCGCCGTCTCCTGAGAAAGAGCAAACTCCAACAACTCTCCGGGTTGCCCGCGTCAGGGCCACTTCGTCCACTTCCTGGACGACTTGGGGCCTGCTGGGACGCGGGCGCCTCTCTCCTGCGAGAGGCTCGACGCGCCGGCCTATGGTCAATTCGGCCTGGGGCGGAGTAGCTCTGGAGGACGCAGGAGGGCGCCCACGGCGACGGGCAGACTGAGGCCTGGCCCCGGGGGCAGCGGTGAATGGTGCATCACGCCGGGGCAGGATGTGCTGATCGCCTCGGTCTGCTGCTGTAACCTTACGCCCGAGAACTGACTGGGCGAAGCCCTGCCTGGGAGACGGGGGGCGTCGAGAAAGACGTGCTTTGTCGGCGTCCTTCATCTCTGCCAGGTTGAGCCAGAGATGGCGCTCCTGGACACCATGGTGGACATCGCCTTCCCGAGGGACCGCGCCGTGACTTTCGTCGCTCGTAGAGCGAAGTCATTCACCATGCGCAGCTCCTGCATCAACCCCCCGGGTCGGTACTACCCTCGTGCACCTGTTTGAGCGCCTTGGCTTGGTGAACCTGCAGGATAGGCCATGGCGTGCAGGGCGGAGGCTGCCTGGCCCGCAGCACTGTAAGCTTTGGCCGCGAGAGCGGCTGTCAGCTTACAGGCCTTGGACGGGAGACGCGACGGTTCCTCCAAGTGGCGGCGTTTCGTGGGCACAGGTGAACCGCGATCGCTCTCTCTCCTCTCACCTGGGGAATACCCACGTACCCCCCTGGCCACTGCCGCCGTCGAGGTTAGTGAGGATGGAGGAGGCGGACGAGCGGCCTGGCCGTGAAAGGGGCCATCCACTGACTTCGTCAGCTCCTCATGCACCTCCGGGAAGAAAGGCACCGGAGTAGAGCGCGGTTGTGAGCCGCGCCCCCGCTCCGAGAAACCAATCGTCCATACCGAGGGCTCGGGACTGGGCGGTCTGTTGACCTCCATCCCGATACTCACGGCTGCCCGTGCAAGCATGGCCGTCAGCTCCGGTCCGTGCGGCGTGGCGACAACACCCGAGGGGGGCAGCCCCACCGCACCTTCATCCTCGAGGACATGAACCCATCCCCCCGATGCTGCGATCGACATCCTATCTACAAATGGCGCACCGTAGAAATGCTGGGCGCCCCGTGGGACAGACCAGCGAAATCACCCGGAACCGGATGGGATGTTCGCTGCGAGGAGTAAGAGGTCCGTGGGGCGTGCCCGGCAGAGAGGCTCTTACAGTAACCCTCAGATCTCCCAGAGCGTCAGCCGCGATCCTCTGCTCGAGCCAGAGAGATCAGCACGGTGCGGCAGAGGGTGCCAATCCTTTCATAAAGGAAAGGCGATATCGCAGCGAAATCATGCTCATACGCCCACAACAGACGCATGAGTCATCCACGAACGCAGCTTCAGCGTGTCGCGGCCCAACACTGAAGACAACGATCGTGTCCGTCATCCGCAGAAGAAAACGACCGCAACCAGAAGGACACGGACGAAACGGCATCTTGAAAAAGACGCGATCGTCCGTGATTTGCTCTTTTAGAATTTGCTCTCTCAGTTGAAGTGCCCAGGGGAATCGCTAATGAGAGGGACTCCGCTGATCGCACCGTTACGCCAACCGGGAACAAAACAAAGATGAACGGCTTGTGGAGAGATCAGCACTCTTCTCATCCACTCGGCTCCGAAGCAAAAATCTAATGAGTGGATGCACCTGTCGCCCTTTTATACCCGTATGCACGGGGAGTGGCTCAGGTATGCAAAATCCACTAGCCAATTTCATTGGCATTTTCTCTTAATCAGAGATGTTCGGGGCTTCCAGGTAAATCCCCTATGTCGTCACGACATAACTCGTAGTGACTGACAGATAGGGAACCGCTTTTCAATATTATTAACTCATCATTATCTTTAGGTCACGTCCCAAAACCATTCAAGCTGGCGGTTATTAAGCCTCTTATTAAGAAACCAAAACTAGATCCTTGTGAACTGGCAAATTACAGACCCATTTCAAATCTTCCGTTTATGTCTAAAATTTTAGAACAAGTTGTGTCTGCTCACAACTTCTTGTACTCCTTCTTGCAAAAAAAATGATATCTATGAAGAATTTTAGTCAGGTTTTAGGCCCCACCATGGCACAGAAACTGCACTTGTTAAAATTACAAATGACGAGCTTCTTGCGTCAGACCAAGGCTGCATCTCATTGCTAGTTTTACTTGATCTTAGTGCTGCGTTCGACACTATAGATCATGACATACTCATAGATTGATTACAAAACTATATAGGTATTCAAGGGCAGGCTTTAAGATGGTTTAGATCTTACCTGTCCGATCACAACCACATTGTTTATTTAAACGGGTTATCCTCAATTATCACCAGTAATGTATGAAGTAGATCTGTCATTGGCCTCTCCTATGTTTCAATATACATGTTGCCCCTTGGTAATATTATTAGAAAAATGGGATTCATTTCCATTGTATGGCTGATGATACTCAACTGTATATCTCAACAAGACCAGATGAAACTCTAAATTATCTAAGGTAGCGGAGTATGTTAAAAATTTTAAAGATTGGATGACCAATAATTTTCTCCTTTTAAACTCTGATAAGACAGAGATATTACTTATAGGACCAAAAAACAGTACACAGAATCTCTTGATCACATTTGCAACTAGACGGATTCCTGTTCCTTCCTCTACAGTCAAAAATCGGGTGTTTTATTAGACAGCAACTTATCTTTTGAAAATCACATTTCCCATGTTACAAAAACAGCATTCTGCCATCTTAGAAACATCGACAAGCTACGGAACATGTTAAGTTTTTCTGATGCAGAAAAGCTAGTTCATGGATTTGTGGCCTCTAGACTGGACTATTGTAATGCACTGCTAGGTGGTTGTCCTGCATCTTCAATAAACAAGCTACAGATAGTACAAGATTCTTACCAGGTCAAGAAAATATGATCATATTACTCCAATTTTACAGTCTCTGCACTGGCTACCTATTATGTTTTGTATCAGTTACAAAATATTAGTACTTACCTACAAGGCCCTAAATGGTTTAGCTCCTGCATACCTAACTAATCTACTATCATGCTACAATCCAACCCACTCCCTAAGGTCGCAAAACTCTGGACTCTTTGGTAGTACCTAGAATAGCAAAGTCCACTAAAGGAGGTAGAACTTTTTTCATATTTGGCACCCAAACTCTGGAATAGCCTTCCTGATAATGTTCGGGGTTCAGAGTCAGACACACTCTCTGTTTAAATCTAGATTAAATACAAATCTTTAGCCAAGCATTCATAGAATGCATATCATTATCTTGTACTACAGTTATATCTGATAAATGCACATGAATGCTTTAGCTTGGTTAAAACCAAATAATTTTTGCTTGGATGGAACAACAACGCTAACCTAATTATGTCCTATTTATTTCTCTGTTTCGGTAACATCCCCGTGGTACTAGGAATTACACAAGTTTCAGTCTGGATCCAACCCTTAAATGATCCGAGATGACCAAACACCTGAGAAGAGATGATGCCAAACCCCTCAGAGAATATACAGAATAAACTAAATTTTGCCATAAGTTGAATGTATTAAGTTGTCGCAATATATATATCTATATGTAGAAACAAATTTCCCTGTAAAGCTGCGGCTTTTCGTGAAAAGCACTATACACATCATCTTAAATTGAAGGAATGAACACATGTGTACACACTTTTGGCAGTGACCTAGTCCTCCTTGTGTAACTGAGCCTGTAGGTTTGTATTCATGTTGAGTAACACAACTTAGACAAAAATGTATAGCAGAATTTTGGATTTGGCTCATTTTAAAGGTTACATCATTAATTAACTACTTTCCTGTTTATACTGTAAAGGCTGCTTTGAAAAGAGCAAGTCTCCCTTCGATTTCGAGCCAATTGGATTTTGAATTCTGTATAAATACTTGATTTTA